>JAOUQT010011723.1:0-12156 GCA_025769995.1 Xyliphius kryptos | reverse complement strand
AGCACTCATTAATTAAGACAGGAGTCTGGCTATAAATCAGGTGCATGGAGGGGAGGTGATTGGGGCTGATGGGAGGGGGGGTGGCTACAGCTGTCCCTAAACGAAGAGAACAGATCTCGGTGATGACGCATGCGTCTCGTTTCTCCTTTATTCTTTCCGTCCGGAATTCCTACGTCTGCGCTCCGTATCAGGGGTCAGAGTGTAACGGCCTTCTGCAGCCTCTCCAAACATTCCCTTACCCCCTTCCAGGTATAAATCACACTAGATCACCCCGTTTGTACCCCCTACCAACCTCTTCATATGCTTTTATATCACCCCACTTACCTTACTTCACTTACACCCCATGCAATCCTATATACAGGCCTGTATTGCCTGGTCCATACCAACCCTTAATTTAACACACTTATACCACCCGGAACTACCCACTTAGGCCCTGATTACACTTCCATGTAGACTAATAATCCAGGAAGCACAGACATGTATTTGATAAAATGATACTATTTTAATTTTAAGTTATAAAGATGCCAAACTTGATCGACTTCCTTTGTGGCTCACAATCCACTGATCCACAAACTCCAACCAATTTACTATTTGCTTCAAATCCACCTTTAATACTCTGCTTATGTTCTTAATACATCCAGGTCATATCACACCAGAGCATCCCATCTGCACTCCCCGCTCACATGGTGGACAAACTGGTTAATTACCCCCTTTTTTATACACCATACCATCTGACTTTATGCTTCTGCTTGCATACCTTACCTCCACATGTACATACTGTACTGTTAATGTACAGTCAAATGTTTAAACACACCCCGTTTTTGTTCTACTTATTGTGCGTTATCAGTTCCACTAACCATAAAGATGGACTTTGAAGATCTACAATTCCAGACTGTGGTCCATCTGTTTGTGGTCTACAGTACATACTGCGATAGTCCTCTTTATTCTGTTCTCTAATGGTCAGGGCCCCAATAGTAGCACCACAGAGTGGGTATTATTTGGTTGGTGCATCAGTCCTATCCCAGCAGTGACACTGAGGTGTTTAAATGAAACTACAGCAGCACTGCTGCACTAAGACCCCCTCACTGCATTAGGTTCACTGCAGAACTGACAATAAACAATACACCAACCAAATTATACCTGTTTTGTGATGCTCCTGATTAAAAGACAACAAAACCAATAGGACACAAATAAAAACAAGAAAACAAATGGACTACAGTCTGTAATTGTAAAACTACAAAGCCCATCTATATGGTATGTGGTGGAAATAGACAGTGGAGTAAGAAGGAGGGGTGTAATTGTAAATGATACAGATGCCATTCCATTAATCACTTCCAACAACTTCCCCCAAACTATATACTTAGGTCATCAGCACTTCTCTGTATAAAACTCACAATTGCCAAAGAATGCAAAATTTGTGATAAAAAAAAGTGGAAAACTTAGTCAATACAATATATAATCAAGTTATCCACACTTGATACCATCTGTTTCCACAAATATTAATTTTTTTTATATAACAGATGTTATAAAACCGAACTGTGATGTCATCTCCTGAAGCATAAACTAGAAAACAAGAGTATCAAACAGACCAGAGGATGTGATCTAAATAATGCTGCATTACTTCAAATAAAGTTATTTATCAAAACTATTAAAACAGCATGGAAAAATTTATTATTTGTAAATTGAAGATTCTTTTTTTTACTGTACTCTATATATTATTTCATCATGTAAATACGTTTTAAGTCTTTATATTTTACGATCTTTGATGCTGTTACTCAATAACCCAATATTTTCTAATTAAACAATAATAAAACAATGTTTATCTATATTTAATGAACTGCCGCATTCATTAAATATAGATAAACATTATTATTCAGTAATGTTATAACGCTCTTATTTAACGACCGTAAATAAATCCGTGCATAGTTAATATTGTTAATAAAAAACATATGCAGGATGATTTGGGATATGTGTCAACGTGAACATGACTTCATTTGCGCCTACATGGAGGCAGAACGTAGAAAACATTTCCATACAAAAGTTTAATGACTCATATGTAGCACTTTCATATCCTGTACATGCAAATGCTCCATAAACCAGTACCAACAATAAAAAACTGTATTTTCACAGAAGAATAACCTCTGTCTTGGGTGTCAAAAAAATAAAGAAAAAAGAGAAGAGATAAAACTTATTGTTGACTTTGGGAACTTGGAAGTGTGAAAAAAAAAGATGTTGTTTGGGTTAGTTACAGGAGTGTGTAAGGGCGACACCTCATCTGTAATCAAGCTTAACTCCGTTTTATTACGGCTGCTTCCTCATGCATGAAATTACATTCACGGGGTGGGGGGTGGGGGGGTACAGACGGAGATACAAAGAAAAGGAGAACAGATAGCCAAAAAGATAAATACAGAAAAGGACAGAGAGAGTGTGACAGAGACATGCAGAACTAAAGCGATACAGATCATATTGAATTTTGCAAAAAAAAAAAAACCTAAAAATACTGCTTTACCTACTGAGAGCATGAGAGCAGTTACATCCTGAGTGGACACATACGAAATCAGGAATACCCATACGTATATATGTATGACCCTCATGCCATTAATTCACTTAAAGTAATACTGCCACAGGGGTTTAAAAGTACTCTGGAGACTTATCATGACTAATACATTTGTACTGCTGCCTAGAAAGTAAGGAAATGCAAAACTCTTTGTGGCAGGCTTGTGGTTAAAAAAACCAAAAGACCGCCAGTTTTACTCCCGCTCCCACCATGTACTGTGGCTGAAGCACCTAACACCAAATAGGAATACGACAAGTAGGTGTTTTTGCAAACAAATTGTGATTTAAAGCGTTATAATTAATTAATCGTAGGACCGCCTCAACATTCTCAAGGAAAATACGTATGATGGCGGTAGCCGGAACTCACACAGAACGAAAATAAAGTTCCACTTGCAATACATTTGTATTTTGTCCTCACACACAAAAAAAATCTTTCAAATGGATATAAATATGTACTTTAAGGAACAGATTCTTTTTACAAATGAATTCAAGATGTTGTGTTATAAAGACTATTTTTGTTAATATTTAGGAAAAGCCCTGCGTTGTCTATTTTTTTTAATAATAAAATTATAATTTACATTTGATAATAAAAAAACAACAACTGTATTGTTCCTGTGCTTTCCGGCACTTTTTTATTGCATAATAATCTTATAATCATGATAATTTTTAGGCAATAATCACTCTGTAATCTCATACCTAGTGCCAGGTACAGGGTTGCCCACCACTCTGGGCACGTGTGTGTATGTGTGTGTGTTTTACTGCACTAATGGATTAAATGTGTAAGCACTGAAGGCAAAAAAGATCCCTTTATCACCGTATCACTTGAACCCAACATTAATACTTGTGCAGAAAAATAATCATGGCACACTGATGAATCCCCTCGAGCTGTCTGCATCTAAATTCTTTATAAATATAACTTCAAACTTCAGTTGTTTTTTTTTTTGTTGACTTCTAATTGACAAATAATACATTTAGGAGACAACGCAGCGAAATGCCAACATCGGTCATGGTCTGAAGGTGCACTGGAGCCCACGGTGTGACAGAAATGTTTGATTCTAAAAATGGATTTAACTCATTAGCTATATTTTCTGCTGAGCATCAGGACCTGGAAATGTTCCAGACTACTTGAACTGATCCCACCAGTCTGGGGGACCGAAGGGGGTGTGACCTCACATTCCCAAGCCCTATAAATCTGTTAAGGCTTGACGTTTGGGAGTTTGTTTAAGTGTGTGTGTGTTGAACATGTTAAGCTTGGCTCAGTTGGTGTTAAATTCATTATCACTGCAGCGCTAACACGACTTTGTGTTTATTCTCCACACATTGGTCGGCAATGGTAGAAGAGGCGTGAATCTACACACGGAGGTGATTTATGGCCTGTCACAGACTACCCTTGAAGTGGAGATGTGGTTAAGGCAGGTGATTTAAATACAAATGTGTAAAGTGTTCTGACCCTCCAACATCACTGTAAGCAGATTTGGGCCTGCGTGCTTTTCATTACTCTTGTTTTAGGCCCCCCCTCCCACCCGCCTCGCACCGCCTCGCACTAGAAAACCTCTGTTTTTTATTTCAAACATTTTAATTGCAACCATGAGTTGGCTTACAATATGAAACATGATATAAATAACAAAAGATAATGTTGGAGAGCGCTGCTCCACATTTCCTCCGTTCAACACTCTTACTTGGATGTATATTTGAAGTACGGTGATTTGATGTAAATACAGGACAGAAGTAAAATGTATTGCAGAAAATCTGATGGGTTTCATCAAAACATTACGGAAAACAAAAGTTGATTACAAAGACTTTATTTATAGAATCCCTTCCTGTCAACTTTGAGCCATTTATTATGGAGTCTGGATCCTTCAGTTTGTAAAACCGAATAACAAGTCATGGTTATGTTCGCATATCTTCCAGATTTCTGTTCTTTAACTTAAAATGACCATAAATAGTGAACACAAAGCAAACAGCAGCTGTTGTGTTTACATTAAAATAACATGGATGACAAGTTGACTAGGTCCAAAATCAGTGTCTGACTCCGGACAAACTCTTTAAACTTAATAGGCAGGTTTCTATTATATCGTTAATATTGTGAGGAATCCACAACATATCTGACAAATTGTAAACTGGGTACAAGTACAAGTTAAAACAATGCTTAACGACACTTAACGACAAAGCCTATTCCAGGACAAAATCCAGCCGTGTCGCTAATATGTATAAAATTTACAGCTGAAAATCTTTCACCTAGGTGTATGTAAATCTCCAGCCTCCGACTGTACAATGAAAGCTCAAGGGAAATTCCCAGCAGGCTTCAGGTGGAGGTGCGATAGCATAATAGTGTAAGATGTGTGTTCAGTCTGAAACTGAAGCAGCAGCCGTCCAGTGTGTTCAGGTGTGATTGGGTTACCAGGTCGGTCTTTTATTATCAAAAGTTCATTTTTGAGGGTTTTTGTATACAGTGGAACCTCAATGACAACGTAAGAGTGAGGTAGCTCAGTGGTTAGGGTGTTGGGATAGCAATCTAAGGGTTGTGGGTTCAAATCCCAGATCCGCTGAAGTTACCAATGTGGGTCCTTGAGCAAGACCCTTAACCCTCATTGCTCCAGGGATTCTTTGTGTAACCCTGTGTTCTGACCCCCAAATAATAAGTGGGATATTTGTAAGTCGCTTTGGATAAAAGCGTCTGTTAAATGACCAAATGTAATGACAATCTGTTCGCAAAAAATCTGTAAAATCCAAAATGAAAACTGACAAGCACTGGTTTTATATTACAGACACTGCAAGTTAATTATAATAGTGACTAGAAAACTGCCAACTAGCTCGTTGTGTGTCCATGTGACATATGGTGGCTTGAATACAGTGTTGAATGTAAAGCGGTACCTGGTCATGACTGGCCTGAACGGAGCTCCCGCTGCCATGGAAACTCATCTGAACGGGTGAAAGCGTGAGATACGTCATAAATTCTGAATCAGTCTGTCTGTCTGTATACTGCACCTGAAACATATACACAATATAGACACAACTAATGACCTCATTACCTTTAGATACCTTTAGAATCTAAATTCAGCATCACTGTAGAACTTAATTAATGTGTGTGTTTCCTATAAAAATCCACACCGTTGCTTCAATTATCAGAATTGACATATTTTCTCTTAAGTACGATGTGGAGGTTTATATACTCTCCACAACATCAAGAAGCCATTCAAGGGTCTTTATTTTATCAGTGGCGGACTGTCCGGGCCTTTAAAGCCTTTTTTGAAGGCATAAATATATCTGAATTACTGACTGATGTTAAATCTATTTAGTCCATGAATATGTATTTAATAATTCCAAATTGTCTGTTACTTTTCATAGCGTTTCTCTTGGTTGCACTGCTACAAGACATGCATTTCCTCATTAGAGTATTGAGCCAACATTTCAGCATCATTGGTTGCCAGGTTTTGGAATTTTTGCCTACGCCTTCAGAATGAATTTTGCAGGACCTGTAACATTAAATAAGTGAAGATCAACCAGTTGTTTCAACCAATCAGATTTAGAGTCTTCGATCGCAGAGCCTTCTAGAAGGCTTAAAGCAGAGATTTTCAACCACTGTGTCGAAGATCGTCAGGAAATTGTCTAGGTTTACCTAACTGATCAAAAAAATATTTCTCGTGGTTGAGTGTTGGCTGACTAAGTGTTGGCCCCCCCCAGCTTTGACGGGATTAGTTTGGCATTTTTTTAATCCGTTTACCACCCCTACGCGCTGCTTCTCTACCGTCCCAATATCTTATATATCTGTGATGTAACAGCTCTTTATACTAAACTTGTGCAAAATCTGATGTTTTTATAGCCATACAATAATTAATAAAAGATGTATTCATTCAGATATAGCATTAGTGAAGGCTACGTGTGAAATGCATGGCACACGACTGTATTCTAGAAATCTTTAGCGAGCCGTCAACCACATACCTTTGCCAGTCCCTTTAGAAGCCTGGTGCAGTCTTAGTTAGGCAGTTTGCAATGGCAGAGAGCAAACTAACATGTCTTAATTAAGGTTTGTGGGTGGCACGGTAGCTTAGTGGTTAGCACGTTCACCTCTCAGCGCTAGGGATTCCCATGTCTGCATGGGTTTTCTCCCACAGTCCAAAAACATGGATTCAAGGTAAACTGAAGGCTCTAAATTGCCCCATATAGTGTGTGTTTGTGGCTGTGGGAGTAAGTGTGCCCAGAGATAAATTGGCGCCCTGTCCTGGGTGTATCTACCCAGCGCCCGAGACGTTCTCCTATGGATGAGTATGGGGAACCCCAACGCGCCCCTAGTAGAGGATTAGGCGGAAGAAAATGGATGAATGAAAAATGTTTACAGTGTTTGCAGAAAACGTCATCACAAGCCCAAGGCTAAGTGGCTAGTTTCTATAATCGCCTTTATTTAACAATGAGCTGTGAATGAGCTTACTAGTTAGATGAAGTGTGTTGTAAGATGGTTAAACACTAAAATAGGTTCCAGGACAGGGATTTAAAAACCTAAATATGCTGTAGAAAGAGCGTAATTACTCTGTGCAGCCGTTGGATATGATCTGCTTGTGGCGCAGTGGAATGGTAGGCTCAATCAGCCGGATTAAAACATGTGATGAATCCATAAACACCTCATGCAAGCACATAATAAGAAATATTTCCGATGTAGACAGCATTCCGTTACTTTTATAAACAGTGACCATGTTCCAGGGGACTAAGCAAACTTCTTAAAGACAAGATGGGATGAGTCTGATGGGGAAAAAAGCCAGTGCCCTGTACGGATTCCAGTGGAATGAACTAGAACACTGGTTAAACAATGATCCCTGCCAGACATCAAACACACTTTCAGCTTAATAAACATTCCAAAATCTTGTGGGAAGCCTCCAGAAATCTGAACACGGAAAGCAAATCCTCTGCTTCTGAAACGTGAGGGCCAACAAATTGGGTATGGAGGTCTTACTTTTGGCCATTTGGTGCAGAAGTGGTGGAATTGAGCTATGTAAGGAATAAACACACACGCGGTGTGGATATCTGTAACACACTCCTCCCTCACAGCTCTGGTTCTTTGTTATTGTTAGCAGAGTTTGTGGGTAATCTGGCCTGGAATCAACTCCTGGGGTCTTTTAAGGACATGAGAACATATCCAACTGTACTCACTGTACTCTCCAACACCAGTACAGACTGTTTGGTACTCAGGCTTTGTTCACATTACGAGTCGCGTTATTCAATCCTGATTTTTCAGCTCCGCTCAGATTTGCTTACATTTGGTAAACGCAGTGACGTGTGTCTGTCTGCACTGTGACTGCATCAGTACCCTGTAAGGGTGGACATTTCCACACACGTCACCTGTATTACACTAATTAAGTGGTTTATATTATTAATCTGGTTTATGGGCTTAATTTCAGGTGGTAGCTAATGTATGGATCATATTTTGCTTGGAAAGATGGAAAAAACATCGTCAGCTGCGTATGATTAGCTCAAGAATGCGAGAGAAAGAACAGGCAGCAAGCCTTTACCTACATCTGGCACTGTTGGATCCTAATCCAGTGAGATGGTATGAGGTTGGTGTTTAAGCGTGCTAATGCCAATACAATATAATGCAACTTATACGACACATTACATTTACATTTAGTCATTTAGCAGACGCTTTTATCCAAAGCGACTTACAAATGAGAGAACAAACACCATCAACCCCACGCACAACTCAATCTGGCTTTTTTATTTTTGTTGTTTTTTTTATAGCAAGTGTCGGTGGAAGAGATGGGGTTTGAGAAGTTTCTTGAAAATGTTGAGTGAGTCAGCTTTACGGATGTTGTTGGGAAGGTCGTTCCACCTTTTAGCAGTGCTGAATGAAACGGAGTGAGAATTGGCACCTCGGTGAGTTGGAGTCACCAGGCGACATTCATCAGTAGAGCGTAGTGAACGAGTTAGAGTGTACCTAGTAAAGATGGACTGAAGGTAAATGGGGGCAGATCCAGTGACTGTCCTGTAGGCCAGAGTCAGTACCTTGTACTGAATGCGAGCAGCTGCAGGAAGCCAATGAAGAGAGATGAATAATGAAGTGAAACGAGTTGGCTGGTTGAACACGAGTGCAGAGTTTTGGACCAATTGCAGAGTTCTGATTGTTGAATTTGGGAGACAGCAAGAAGAGCATTACAATAGTCGAGCCGGGACAGGATGAGGGCCTGGACCAGCAGCTTGAGTAGCCTGTTCTGTTAGGAAAGCTCTGATTTTCCTGATGTTATACAGAATGAATCTGCAGGAACGGGCAGTTTTCGTGACCTGATCTGAGACCTGATCTAATCAAGAAATACATACAACATGCCTTAAGACAGGCGTGCCAACTACATCGATAGCACAGTGCAGGTTGGTAGTTTGCAGTGGAACAACCAACGTCAAGTTCTGTAGAGACTTCCACCGGCTTATGACACTTTGGGTAAATTTGGGTCTGTGTGTGTGAGTGAGTGTGTGCCCAGCGATAGATTGCGCCCTGTTCTGGATGTATTTGCTAAGCGCCTAAAAAATTCTCCCCTGGGTGGGCATGAGAAAACCCACTGTGTTTCTAGTAGATGATTGAGTGAAAGATAATGAATGAATGAATGAATGAACTTGAGATATAAAAAAGCTGCAGCAAGAGAAACAGAGAGTAAATAAACTAAAGTTTCCTACTGTATTACACACACATACACACTGAGTGATATGTACACACACGTCCGAAGCAGTGGGCAGCCTTGTACACGACATCTGGGAAGCAATTAGGGTTAGGTGCCTTGCCCAAGATTACTTCAGCCACACAGTACTTGGTGGGACCAGGATTCGAACCAGGGACCTTCTGGTCACATGGCTGGATCCTTAACCACAAGCCTACAACCGCCCCATACGACTGATACTTATTAATATAAAACAGGTCACAGTCATCGAGTGGGTGGCCATTATCAGCACTGACATACTTATTAGCATTTATAAAATGGGTAGTTCCGGTCCCTAAATCTGATTGGCTGAGCCAATGAGTTTAAATCATGTACGATAAATGAACATACGGATTAATATAAAAAGCAAACCAGCACAAAAGCTGGTGCGGCTGTTGTTTATTAAGTGTGTTCTGTAATTTGGCCACGAGCTGGCATTTTTTAATTGTTCGAGTCACCAGTATCCTGTTACTCAGCATTCATATTTACTTTAAAATCCAGACTTGACCGCATCACAGACCAGGTTTATTAACAATTTAGTTTTTCATAAACACATTTATGAATCAAACCTTGATTTTCATTATAGTGTGTTTGTAACCGTTGTATAAAAGCAATAAAACACTTTAGGTTGTGTATTATTGTGAATAAATTATGGGTGGTATGACAACATCTCTCACTCTTGATTTATTTACCATAATGCATTTTGTGGCTAAACAATTGCAGATTGTTGTATATCTGCTTCTCTACATACTATTAAATCAGCATCCTGTGTGCAGCTAAATGACTGAGTAAGAATTCCTGCACATGCCAAAATGATGTAAAAAGCCTTTGAAGAACAGTGGAAGTTGTTATGGCTAAAAATGACCCGGGTTAGAAGGATTTAAAAGCTCATGTAGGTGTTAAATATTTGTCTATATGGTGAATCATTCATAAACTCTTCCCTCTTTACGTCTCCTGGCGTATGTTTATATTAATATACATAACACCACGGTCAGTAGTTCAGTTTCTCAGCCGTGGCTGCCCTTGACATGCCGTCAGAAAATATTTGAGGGCAAACATTAAAAATGGGGCAGAAACCAGGTGAGTGAGGGGGAAGGAAATAAATGTGCAAAAGGTTCTGAAAACTGAACACCGTAGCGCTCTGATATAATCTGTTGTGTTTAAGCCATTAAATTACAGGTTGTTTAAAAATATATATTACTCAATATATAATATTTAAAAGTTATACTATTTAAAACTTGTGGTTTAAGTTTGTTTTTCAAAGACAAGATTTCTCAATCAATCAGAGCACTGAACACACACAACCTCAATGGAGAGTGGACCAGACAGCTGCTCATAACCGCACCTTAAAAATAACCGCACCTTAAAATATCAACACCTTATCATATCCACAGCTTATGTTTATTGCAACAAAAAAAATCTGCATCTGATAATAACCGCACATTACAATAACCACACCTAAATAACCACATCTTAATATAACCGCACATTATAATATTTGTACTAGCGCAGCATCCGTTTAAAGAAATGCATTTCCTCAACACTCATGAGGTCAGTGAGTCTCCAGTCATTGGTCAGAACCATTAATAAATAAAAATAATTAAAAAATAATAATAAAGTAAATAAATAAAAAAAGGCAGGCTGCAGCGGTAAAGAGCTTCACAAAAGTTTTAAAAGTCCAAAAGCATCCAAAGTATGGAGTTACTTTAAATTGTCTGAAGGTTATCTGAAGGCATATCATGGTAGCAGCAGCGCAATGCATGTACACCTCAAATGCGGGCGCTCTTTAAAGCCACTGTGAGTGTTTAAATTTGTGTTTTCTCATTAAAAGAGAGTGACTTCTACCTTTATATGGAGAACAAAATAACATGAAAATGATCAAAATGTAAATTAAAATTATTATCCCATGGAGGTCTGGATTTGGAATCCTACTCAAAAACAAAAGACCGGCTGATCCAACTTCAGTGGAAATTCCTCAAAACAAGTTTAAATGAGGCTCAGTAGTGTGTGTGTCCTCCACGTGCCTGTATGACCTCCTTACAACACCTGGACATGCTCCTGATGAGGCGGCGGATGTTCTCTCCATGTCTCCTGGAAGAAAAAAAGAAGACATTGTTATTGGTATGTAGATGTACTGAATTAAACCCAATGATAAAAATTATGATTAAATTAATGATCAAAATAAATAAACAAATTACAAATTTCAGATGTAAATGCATTTTTAAACATTGTTTCAATTCTGGGAGACACGCCTCTCTAAGCTGGCGATTCCCAGTTCCTAGCTCGATCTGGGTGGACTTTCCATGTTCTCCCCGTGTTTGTGTGGATTTCCTCCGGGTTTTCCGGGTTCCTCCCACAGTCCAAAAACATGGAATCATCCAGGTAATTAAATGCTCTAAATCATACCGTATAGTGTGTGATTGTGTGTGGAAGTGTGAGTGAGTGCTTGCCCAGCGACCCTGTCCTGGGTGTATCATGCCCCTTCAGGGGAGGACAGGGTGCTTATCTACGGCCGGGCCCACAGTCACTTATTTACACACTCAGTGGTAGCTGAGAGGTTTTGGTGTTGGACTGTCAATCAGAAGGTCGGGGGTTTAAATCCCAGGTCCACTGAAGTTACCAATGTGGGTCCTTGTGCGAGATCCTTAACCTTAATTGCTCCAGGGTGCTGTATCAACCCTGTGTATCAACCAAGTTGGGATACTTGTAAGTCACTTTGGATAAATAACTAACTAAATGTAAATGCAGACTATATGGGGCAATTTGGAGCATTCCATGTTTTTGGACTGTGGGAGGAAACCCACGTGGACAACCTGAAAACTCCACCCAGATTGGGATTCGAACCAGAAATCCCCAGCACTAAGAGGCGGATTAGATTAGATTCACATTCATTCATTCATTATCTTCCGCTTATTCCTTTCTG
>JAOUQT010011714.1:0-12157 GCA_025769995.1 Xyliphius kryptos | reverse complement strand
TATTCTGATTTCATGTCAGACAGTGAGAAAAAAATGCATATGTGTCTTTTTATATAGTGTATGTAAACTTTTGGTTTTAACTGTATACAATGTTGATTAGGGGTCACTGTATCAGATCTGGCCGATAAATGCTGCCTCATCAATAAAACCAACAGTGAAAGTGTTAACAAAAAAAAACATATAAATTTTTAAAAAGTCTCATTATTGTCTGCACCATTAAATTAATTTGTAAGGGAATTTTAGGGAGGAAGGGGGATAGTTCACACTGTTCGACCACATAATGATGACCTATACGTCGTCTTCTCTTTTAGGCTGATGGACACGGCTAAAGAAATGATCCGGGAATCCCTTCCTATTAAATGTCTGGAGGCTGTTATTCTTGGAATGTATCCTTCATTGCTTGAGGTGTGGAGGGGAATTATAATCTCCAAATGTTTCAATTGGTTTCTGTTAAAACCAATTTCTTTTTGAAGCTGTATTAGGAGCTCGATTCATCTGTATTTTGATTGATCTAATGGCTGAACAGACGGTTAATGGTTCAATGTCCAAATTACCACAATGGGTTCCAAAGCAACTTTCTTATTTTGTTTGTATGACATAATGACCTTTCACAGGACTCTTTAGACACTGTGGTGTCAGCGAGGAACACATACCCGTGATTCCATTTCCACAGGAAACGCTCTTTTATTGATCTATTTCAAGGGTCCTGCCAGGACCACACAAGTCGCCCTCGAGTCTGTTCTAAAAAATAACTCACCATAGCTCCTGTTATGATCGGCCAACATACAGGATTCACTGCACACTGTAGAGGTTCCCAAACTTCTTGCATTACTACTGCATCATTTTGCAAAATTGATCGGCTTTGGGCATGTGATGATTTGTATCGTAATGGGTAATGTCCGTGTGTGCTAGCTGCCGGGGAGAGAGGAATAGAGATTGGACTCGGTCTGCCCACATGCTGCTGACGTACATGACATACATTCTATCCTGGTCCACGTAGCCTCTTCCATCCTCCTGCGCCGATGGCCTTGCAAAAGTAGCTGGGTCCCCAGCACTCTGGCGGCAGGTGCAGAGGATTTCTGACTTATTTATCCAAAGACAATAACCTTACTGTCTAAGAGAAGTAATCCTTTAATTATTGTACAGCTGCTCTCACTAGACATTCATTACACTTTAGCAGCACACTGGTTGCCAGGAAACTAGAAGTTAGGAGTGGGTAGAAACAGCAGATTAACGTTTCCAGAATGTTCTCTGATTAGGACCTCACAGAGCAGGGGTTATTAAGGTGGTTACACCAGTGCCTCCTTCAGCCAGCGGTAGCTTGGTTTAGAACGTTAATCTACAGGTGCTGGTCGTAAAATTTGAATATTGTGGAAAAAGTTTATTTGTTCACTAATTCCATTCAAAAAATGAAACTTGTATAATACATTCATTCATTATACACAGACTGGTAGATTTCAAATGTTTATTCCTTTTCGTGTTAATGATTTATAACTGACAACTGATCAAAATCCCTATGTCGATCCCACTGTGGCACTGTTAGGGGTCATGAGAGCTCAGGTTGCTCTGATGGTGGCCTTTAGTGCTTCTGAATTGTTGGCTCTGGCGTATTGCATCTTATTTACGATCACTGACGGTGCAAACTTTAAGTAATACAATATATTATAATATAATCCTGGATCTGAGGAAGAGATGGGAGAGACACACGAGAGTGAGGATGCTGGCGGAGTGTGAAGTGAAGGTGCCACAGACATCAGCTCTCACAGGCAGAGGATGATGGCAACAGGTGGTGGAGACCTAAGTGAGCTCTAACAATTAAGCTGAGCACACACACTAACACTAACATCTGCACCATGTCAGTGTCTAGTTCTGAGAATCTAATAATACCTCCTATAAACAAACCCTGAGCTCATTAAAAGCCTTGACCCCCGTCTTCAGCTACCTGACCAATGGCTTGGTGTCAGTGGAGCGCTTTCCAATCAGTTTTAAGACACAGTTCTCCGGTCAACACTTCCACCATGTGGTTCTAGGTGTTTACTGCAACGGGCGCTATGGCACACTTGGCATGAGTCGGCGGGCAGACCTCATGGACAAGGCGTTAAGCTTCAGGACCTTAGGTGAACTCGTCTTTGACTTTGAGGACTCATACCGACGATACCAACATGCCATTAAGAAGGTGAAGATTGGTCTATACGTCCCACACAACCCACACGTCTTTCAGCCCATCGAGTGGAAGTACCTGGTTCTGAGTCCAGGACGGCAGGGCCGTGAGGACATGCGCAAGGAGCTGGAGAAGCATGGACGGGACATGAGAATGAAGGTAAGGAGCATTTGTTAGTTTATAATGTCTGCACTTTGTCACTTAGCTGCTGCTCTTTTCTCAAAGCTTTTCAGGCAAATCTGTTTAACTGTATGGACAAAAGTCATGGGACATATTGTTTTAATGGCCTTTCATTTAGCTCCAAAATCAAGTCACTGTCTCAAACCCATCCAACGAAGTGAAGCAGAAACTGGTCGCCTCTGATAAGTCTTCTTATCCCACCCCAGTGTCTGACCTCACATAAATGTCTCACTTTTTAGATTGTTTTGATCCACTCAGATCTTGCAATACACCTTTTCACAGAAATAGAAGCTGTTGTAGTTGTAGCTGTATGTCAAGAAAGCTTCTGTAAGTGTCCCAATACTTTTGAACATAAGTGCCTACGTTCCATCTTAAGTGCTGATGGTGAGGTTGAAACTTCATTTTCAGATTTTGAAGTCTTCCAGCGCTCAGTCACCCATTAAAGAACGAGCCAGAGGGAAATCTTTGTCACCTCGACGACGGCAAGGCACGAGCCCCCAGAGTCGCCAGCAGCTCCATCCAAGAGACAAATCGTAAGCTCCCACTTTACTGCCTATATTTAGCCGAACAGCAGGCTCGCCACGCCTTACGTTGTCCCCTCCAATGTACCCATGCGCCAATTGCTACACGCCAAGCACCTCGCGTCTTCCCCCTCCACTTTACCTGTGTGCCAATCGCTATATGCCAAGCCCCTCACATCTTCCACTCCACTCTATCCGTCCGCCAATTTCTATAAGCCAATCACTTCGCGTCTTCCCCTCTATTCTACCCGTGCGGCAATACCTATACGCCAAGCGCCCCGCGTCTTTCCGGCCACTCTACATGTGTGCCAAGCGCTATACGTCAAGCGCCTCGTGTCTTCCCTCCACTGTACCCATGCGTCAGTCACTTTACACCATGCTCCTCGCGTTTTCCCCTCCACTACACTTGTGCGTCAATCAATTAAATTAAAATGAAAGTGAAGTATATAAAAACACCCAAGTATTCAAATGCAACGCTGCGTCAAAAACAACCCTTTATGTTTCATTTATATAATCAGACCCTACGACCCCTTTTTTAACCGAGTTTACATTTAATTCAAACAGATGATAAAAATCACATTATGATAATACTGCACTCTGTGTGTGTGTGTGTGTGTGTGTGTGTGTGTGTGTGTGTGTGTGTGCTTAGACCAGCTGCACTGGACAGGAAGCCAGCAGAGCTCAGCATGCTAACCGATGGATATCAAATCCGTATCTAAAGTGGCACTGGCGTTTCTCTGCCTATTCCATCAGATGGTGTGTTGAAGTTGCCTTTAGGTTTTTGATTCCAATTTAAATGAAACTGAGTTGAGTGTGTCCACAGAACAATATTTTATACTCAAACACAACAGAATCTGTCTATCTATACTATGTATCTAATAAACGGGGGGTAGTGGGGTGGAGGCCGGGGTAAAAGGAACACAGACGACAGCAGAAATAATAGGACTCATGTTTTTGTGTAATTTATTTTTTTTTATTACTAAAACATCTATTACTAAGACCTCTGCGTATTTAAAAGTGGTAATTGTCACTTTTTTATTGGTTTTAAAGGGTTAACGAGCAGTCTAACCATGACTGAATTTGCCTTATTTAAAGTAAAACATTGCATCATCGATAAGGGAAAATGACCTACAGTGTCCATAAAAACCAAACCCTCCTGGATTATACTGGATTATTGTTCGGGTTTCCATATGGGGGAGATTTAACGTAACAATTTGAAAGTTAAAAGGCAGTTGTTTTGGAATGAGTAATGGCTTTGGAGTTTATATATGTAAACTAGCCGTTTTCAGCTCTATGGCCAGGTGACAAGTATGTTTACAGCACTGTTTTGCTAATTCAGCAAGATAACTTTCTTCAGTTGCATCTTAAAAGTTTTCGAGAAGCAAAGTAATGCTGCGGGATCTGACACATTTAATCAGATGTCCTCTTTGCTGTTGACGTGTAAAAACTCCCAGCATGCCTTACAGCGTTCACGTTAGCCGCACCTCGCATCATTCCCTCCACTTTACCCGGCGCCAGTCGCTACACTCTAAGCGCCTCGTGTCTTCCCCTCCATTATACCCGTGCGCCAATTGCTATATGGCAAGCGCCTCACGGCCTACCTCTCCACTCTACCTGAGGGTCAATAGCTATGCACCAAGCGCCTCGCATCCTCCCCTCTACCTGTGCACCAATCGTTAAATGCCAAGCGCTTTGTATCCTCCCCTCTTCCCGTGTACCCAACCACTTTATGACAAGTGCTTCATGTACTCCTCTCCACTGTACCTGCACACTAGACGCCAAGTGCCTCATGTCTTCTCCTCCACTCTACCTGTGCGACAATCGTTATACACTGAGCACCTCGCGTCCTCCTATCCACTGTACCTGTACCATACTCTGTGTTCCAAATGATCATGCAAATTTGATTTTCTCCATTTTTTCAAAATTACCTATATGAATTGCAGTCATTGTAATTTTCCAGTCATCAACTATTAGAGTACAATTGAAAGGTTTTTGAATAAACTGCTAAAAAAAAAAATAAAGCACTCAAAATGCATGTTCCAAATTATTATGCGCAGCAGAGTTTTCAACCTTTTCATTTTTATAAAGAACAAAAAAGGTCATTATAAGCATTAGCAGGTTATTACAAACTGAAATAAAAGTTTTCAAGTCAAAACTTTATTCTAGGTGATGTTAAATTTGCACATAGGACCCCTTGTTTGAAAGGAGCCTCTGAACTCTCTGGTCCATTGACTTTGTCAGGTTTTGGATGCTATCTGCTTCAATTGTTTTGCATGAGGACAAATCCCCTCCCAGAGCTGTTGCTTAGATGTGAACCGCCATTATAGACACTCCTTTTGATGACGCTCCAGAGGTTCCCAATGGGTTTGAGGTCAGGGGAACATGGGGGCCACACCCTAAGTTTGTCCCCTTTTATGTCTACAGCAGCTAGAGATGCAGATGTGTTCTTTGCAGCATGAGACAGTGCCTCATGCATGAAAATGATCTTGCTGCGGAAGGAACGAACGGTTCTTCTTCTTGAACCATGGCAGGAAGTGCTGTTTGAGAAACTCCACATACATCATGGAGGTCATCGTTCATGGGGAGAGAGATTATCAGCCCCTTTATGATCCCTGAAGTGGTAAAGCTGACCTCCATAAAAAAAAATATACTGTTATCATTGGCGGTTTGTTCAAAAACCTTTCGATTGTACTCTAATAGTTGATGCCTAAAAAATTACAATGACTGCAATTCATGTAGGTCATTTTGCAAAATCTGAGAAAATATTTGCATAATTTGGAACACAGTATATAGACTTTGGAGAATCTGTTTCTGCCCACACATTCAATCCCAGTTCATGTTCATATGAGTGAATCAGATGTAGCAGTATTATGCAGGAGTGAAAATATTACACTTACAAAAAACATCTAATCAGCAGCATCCTGTGATTAACTGTATAATAACAAAAATGCTACTTTCATTTTTCACGAAAAGGTGGATGTGTCAAGAGTGCAAAGTGACCAGCAGTCTCCAGTATTATAAAACAGGTAGTTCTGGTCCTTAAATCTGATTGGCTGAGCCGTTATTACAATAATGCGCACACCTCTGACCACTTCACATTCGTGGCAATGTGCCAGGATATTTTAAAACATAAGTCAGACCTAACTGCCCTAACAAAGATGCTGGAGCAACATCCTTGCCATTAGTGACCAACAAAAACAAAAAAGCTCAAATCCCAACAGTTCCAGCTCACCAGCAAAAAATAAATAAATAAATAAATAAAATGCAACTATGGTAAAACATCATTATAAAATCATGCACCATTATGGTAAATATACAGATTAATATAATAAGCAAGCCAGTTCCTAATGAACACTAAGCCGCTATCCTGTTGCAGAGCAATGTTTACTTTAATAACAATACTAGATTGTGTCAGTGAAGACATGATTAATAATAATTTTGTTTAAAAAAAAATAAACATCTGATTTGAAACCTATTTTATAGTTTTTACGACCATATTTTATTTTATTCTGAATAATAAAACAGATACTTGAAACAGGAACAGTAATGCACAATAAGCGTCTTATTGCCCGACCAACGACCTGGTTACGGATCTATAAACATTTAAATATTTTATGAAACCTCTCATGACTTACGTGTGCTGGATCTTTTTCTGGACTCAGTTGGGACTGCCGCAGGACTCAGACGAGTGTGGTCTTTTGCTGAGGAACCATTAGTGTTCGGTACCTCCTGACTGAGACGAGCACTGGAGCGGCTTCCAGCCCTTGAAGGAGGCTTACCATTGGATATTGGCAAGCTTTTCTTCCCTGAGTTCTTGGAGCCTCCTTTACTGGCTGAATGGCTTTGTTTGGAAGTGTTCTGTTTGGTCTGAGGTGTAAGATGATTTGATTCTGCTTGTTTGGATCTACTACTTGATACTCCAGCTTTGGAACTTTGTATTGGAAGCTTCACAACAGCCTTCCGAGAGACACTGAGAAAATCATGAAGTTCCAAAGTTATAAACTAGTGATGGCTTGTGAAGTTAATGACGCTTAAAAGTTACCAACTAACCAACCTTTCCTTCTCGTCAATATCAGACGCCTCTTCTTCAGACTCATCCTCTTCAGCTTCATCAGACTCCTCTTCTTCAGACTGTTCTTCCTCCTCAAGTTCTTCCTCAGAGTCAATTGAAGAACGCTGCCGTGAATTAATGCGGTGAGAACGTTGTTTGGGGCGGCATTCGGGGCAGAACCAGTCTTCACTGGGAACAGCCTGTGGAACCAAACAGGACGTTGTTTAGGCAAAGCATAACTTGGTTTGGTTTTGCAGTATATGGATAAAGAAAACATACCTTTAGTTTTGGCCGCACACAGTAAATGTGATGGCCCCTCTCACAGCCATCACAAAGCAGCATGTTCTCACTGTCACCCTTCTTGCGACACACTTTACATCGGGCATTCAGGATAGATTTAGCCCAGAGGACACTTCGGTCCAACGTAGACAGATGGAGAAAAAGTTGGGAGAGACTGGAACAGGAAAGCAGGGATTCCCTCCACCGCTCCAACACAGTCTTACCCTGTCGCCCACAATCGCTTCCATCTGTAGGGAGAGTACCAGTTGAAAAACTACAATCGTTGCACAGTGACCCAATGACTAGTGCTTTCACTTTACACCAAAAACATTCTAGTTTTG
This sequence comes from Xyliphius kryptos, assembly GCA_025769995.1. NCBI lineage: Eukaryota > Metazoa > Chordata > Actinopteri > Siluriformes > Aspredinidae > Xyliphius > Xyliphius kryptos. The sequence continues at coordinate 4,624 of JAOUQT010011714.1, read as the reverse complement.
ATTTCCATGCAAGGTCAAAGCCCTTAAATATGTAAGATTTGCCAGTGTGTATGGATTTCTACCAATGCCCAAGACCCATTTAAAATGACTAATTATGTTGCCCACTTTTTGTGGCTCACCAACTCGCATCAATTATCCACATTCATGTGCTGCCATTTACTATATACATATTCACACCCGTGTAAATGACACTTCACTCTTGGCTAAATGCAACAATTTATTTGACCTATTTAAATTTTAAATAATTGTTTTTTATTTTGTCTCACTATAAAAACAGCTACATTTTGAAAAGTTAAAGGAAATTTAGTACTTGGGTTTCACTCACCATCTTTCTCAAAGGAATCATCATCTTTCTTCTTGTCCTTTTTCTTTGATTTTGCATCTTTTTTGCCATCTTCATCACCTGGTTAGATCAGAGTAAAGTACTTTCTAACTGACCAAGCCTGTAAGGGTTTCCATTAAATGTGAAGTAAAACACGATCTAAAGTAGCTTATAAAATCTCAGTAGGTCTCACCTAGTGGAGCTTTGAGGAACCTTCGCTCGATGCCTTGCTCTATTTGAGCAAGTGCCTGTGCAAAGTAGTGCACATTATTGCTGACAGGTTGGGGTGTGCTGGCAGTAGTGGATGATGTACTCTGGCTCTCGTTCCTTAACTCATGCAACCTAAGGAGGGTAAAATACCAGCTCTAAGTACTAAATTCACACTAGGTTCTGACTATTACGTCATGGTGTATACAGAGTAAACTTCTACTGTGTGAAAGGAATCTGAACCTAAAGTGTGCATGTTACCTGTCCTTCACTCTAAAGTGGCTTTCATATATCCCCATAGGCTCATCATCGCCGTTGGATAAACCATTCTCTTTGGTCTCAGTAGCTAGCAATTCATAATTGCCGTTCTCCAGTGCTGCCCTCCAAGCGCCTCTCTCCATCACCTGATTACCACAAAAAAAGAAAAATTTAGTGGCTTAAATACCAATCGGACCAATAGTAATTTATGGATTTTACTCTGAAACCAGGCTCAATGGACACATTTACATGCTCAAATTTCCTCTGAATTAACTCAGTTTAAATAATCTTGCTATACACATGCATCTTAGCGACATGTCTTTATCTACTCATGTAATGTAGGCTACATTTCATTTACAGAATTATCATCAAGGTCATATTACATTTATTGTGATTAGGTTTAACAACTATGTTTTTGATAAAACACTTGAAGACATTTATCTGCTTAACCGAATCAGAAATTACATGTCTTCTTTGTACTATTTATAATATTACATAAAGGATTACAAACCTATTAAAATCATACAGACCGGTTATAGTTATTCATACGAACTTGTATACATGAACAAAGTATTCCCATTAATAATAAATTAGTGTGCCACATGTAAATGTGATTTTTTAACCATAAAGTGTTCTGGATACCTTTACTGAACCTAGAGTTCCCTGATAAATACGATCCTCTATGTCCAACAACAGATCCCTGAGACGTTTTTCCATTTGCCTTTCAGCAGATTCACTGCTTGGAGTGGAAATGATGCCGTTTCTAGACTTTACAGTGTTTCCTTTGGTCTCAGTAATAAATTTTTCTGCGAAAGACATAAAATATAGACATAAAGTGAATAGTCATTAGTAAATCATCTTAAATTGTAAACAAAATTTGATACAAAATTTTATTTTAACAGTCTTGCTCCATCAGCTATAGAGCTAAACAACCTGTTTTTGCAAACAAAACAAAAACACCCTTCGACGCATACTGTATCTAAAAAGCAGTTGGCCTGCATGAGTAAATGAAGATACAAGTGCGAAAACCTTCATAAACAATTAGAGGTTTCTCAAGATCAAGATTTAATTTAGTTTGCACCAATACCATTTGTGGCCATTTAATATTAGTATTTTTAAAATACTCATACTTATCCATCACTTACATGACTGACTAAGGCATGTTGCAAATTTACAATGAAAAATTTGACATTCGATCAAATGAGGTTAGTGTTTATTTGTATATAAAATGGAAAAGTGGAATCCAATCCAAGTGGCTACTAAATACAAATATAAAAGCAGGCATGGAGATGTGCAAGTTTTAATAGTGAAGAAGTTTAGTTCTGAAGATCATTTAAGCTGAATATTAAGGTCAGTCATGATCAAAGACATACATAATAAATAAAGGGTCAAAAACTGGGTTCTAAATTTAAGTGTACCTGAATGGTGGTAACGTTCTGCTGCTGCTTCGCTTAGTTGCTGACAGATGCGCGCCTTCTCTTGCAGCAGATTCTCTTTGAGTGCACTCTCTCTGTGCCCTCGGGGATTTAAAGATTCTATCAAGTTACTAAGTTCTGCAGGTGTGCTGTAGAAGGCCCAATGATTGGGCCGACTGACTGGCACCGAAATGCTTTGAAGTGGTTTGGTCTCTTCGGGCCGTTCTATGGTTTTTACAGAAGTCTGAATAGAGAAATGGTCTTCTGCTTTAGGTTTAGGAGCAGGACGAGGCTCCAGCATGTCCTCAGTGAGACCAAAAAAATCATTCTCCACAAAAAGTGCTCCACCGGAAGGAAAGACCCAGTACCGACGGTAAAAACGATCACGACCTAGAGGCAAAATAGAAGTGCAGGCTGCAGCTTTGTGAATCCGCTCTAATAGTTCCTTCTCCCTTAGCTGCTGTTGTAGCAACTCCTCTGTGCCCAAGCTTTCCTTCCCTTCCTCTTCAATGGCCTGCTGTTTTTTTGGTGCATTTATCTCTAAAGAGAAAAAAAAAACACCATACTTCTATAAATCTACCAAGACAAATATTAAGATTGACACTTTAACAGATGCTATTCAAATAAACATTAATATAGTTAACAAAAATGACATGAGTGTTTTAGAGAACATTTGCATGTGTTACTTGATAAATGTACTGTAATGTTACATAATTGATAAACGTGTACATGTTTAAACAATAGATAAAAAATAAAAGTAAATAACTGGTCTAAGCAAAATAATAAATAAATATTAACTAATTAACTAAGATATTACACTACATGCACAAAGACATGACTATCACTGCATTACTAAGAATCAATCACCAACCAAAATAATAACTACTCTGTGACAGCCCTAGTTGTGAAAGGTATTTTGGGGCACCTGCAATTACATAATCATTAACATTTTTTTATTTTATATTTATAACGTTGGTCCAATCTTGCAGCAATAATGACCTCCACTCTTCTGGAAATTACATTACGTAAAAGTTAACCTGTGGTCAGGTACTGATCTTGAATAAGAGGACCTGGCTCAGTCTCTGTTTAGTTTAATTTAAAATTTTTGGATAGGGTTTAGCTGAGGATTTCATGCAGGTTGGTAAATTTCTACCAGAGCAAAATGCAGGACGCGTGTTTTGTAAACTGGGTAAATATCATGCTGCAACCAAAAAAAAAAAAGAAATTTCTCCAAAAATTAAAAGCATATTAAACTACCCATCCTTCACTAGCATCTGTTTTTAGTGTCCGGAAAAAAAAAAACTTCAAATCAGATGGCACACAAATGGTTACTAAGAAAGCGCCCAAGTGTGTATAGTGCAGGTCTTTAAGATGCCTAATTGCAGATGTTGGCATCTAGAAACAAGAGAATTCCAAGAAGCGAAAACAAATCAATACAGACACGTGGAAATGTTTAACATATGACATTAGGTCAAACTCGAAAGACCACCAAAAAATTAAGACAAGGCCAAGTAGCGCATTATCGTTTTCCAAGACTGAAAATAGAAACAACAAGGACTGTACTTTCAAAAGATATGGGAGATCGGAAATAAATTACAGCCTGAAGTTGGTATGTGATGGACAAACAACAATTAATGCCAGATGAACAGTAAATCCAAAATACCTCTACAAATATGAAGTTAGTCAACAGGTTACTTTTATTAACCTCAAAACAACCTGTACTTCTGAACTAAGTCAGATAGACCCATATAATCACTGACAAAAAAGAAAGCCACAGTAAATGAATAATCATTCAACAATAATAAATAAATAAATAAATATTAAACTTCGGGAACATTAAATAAAAGATCAGATCAAATTGTGCCAACAATTCTAAAAAAAAAATTTTTTTTAAATACCGGCCACAACAAGTTGGAGTAAATCAGTTTATATTCGGGCACGAAAAGGAGAAAATGATAAAAAGAATGCTCAACCGTTCAAGTCATTCCTCAGAAACCACATTCCAGTGAAGTTATGCCGAAACCAGTCAATGTAGACTAGAGATTTATCAAATGGAAATTCCAAAGGTGCAAGCAAGATTCAGAAAAGGCAGAAAAGGCATTATTAAAGATTAATGCTGGATTATGAAAGGAATTCATGAAATAGGTCAACGTCAATATAAAGTTTCTGATTGTGTTGGCCACAAAAAATATGCAGTGCCTGCAGAAAGATATCAAAGCAGCTCATAAAGCTAAGACCCAGTTACTACACTGCTCAAAAAAAATGATAAGGGGAACACAAACAACACACTGTAACTCCAGTTCAACCACAGTTCTGTGAAACCAACCTGTCCAGTCAGGAAGCAAACTGATTGTAAATCAATTTCACTTGCTGTTGTGCAAATGGAACAGACAACAGGTAGAAATTAGAGGCACTTAGCAAG
>JAOUQT010011707.1:0-12157 GCA_025769995.1 Xyliphius kryptos | reverse complement strand
CCAGCGATGGATTGGCGCCCTGTCCTGGGTGTATCTGCCCAGCGCCCAAAACGTTCTCCCCTGGATGGGCATGGGGAACCCCACCAGGACCCTCATAAAGGAATAAGCGGAAGATAATGGATGAATGAATGTTTTATATTCTAGTTTCTTCTAAATAGCAACCCTTTGCTCTGATTACTGATTTGCACACCGGGGGCATTCTAATTAATTATACTAGTTAATCCTTGAAGGCACACCTGAAAACTTTTTTCAGGTGACTACCTCTTGAAGCTCATTGAGAGAATGCCAACAGTGTGCCAAGAGTGTATGAAAACAACATGCTGCAGGCGACGCACTTTCTGTCTTTAAAATAGATGTATATAATGAGGCGCACACAGCAGACGGCCTCCACACTGGAGAACTGACTGCGGTTAACCTGTCCTTCATTAGTGAGAATGTACAGTCCTGCATTGAGTCTAGAGCCGAACCTCGGATTCTGAGCGGTATTACTGACTATCTGACGGGTTTCGACCTTCACTTTGTGTTTCTGCTTTTGTTTATTTCTGGTTCTATTGTTTATTCCATTCTGGGTTATAAAACCCTGCTCTTGACTTCCCAATAGAGCTTTAAACTCACAAATATCTTCTATAAAAATAAAAAAAACTTCATCTTTGTCTTCATTCAGCTGTTTCCTCGATATAAAGATCCAAATATTTGATTTGGCAGAGTTTTACACCAGATGTCCTTCTTTCCTTATCTTCTAAGAAAAGCCAAAAGGAAAGGAGAATTTTTGTGTCGTATGAAGTGAGTGAGGAGGCATAATGGATTAGTGGTTAGCATGTCTTTTAGCACTGGGAATCCAGGTTCGAATTCCAATCTGGGAGGAGTTCTGCTTGTCCTTCTTATGTCTATAGGATCTCCAGTTTCTGTATGCCTGTCCTGGGGGTATCTGAAACGTTCTTCTCTGGATGGGCATGGAGGAGCTCCCTGGGCCCGCCCTGTCCCAACCCTAGAGGATTTAGGGAAAAATGTTGGATGAAGTGAGTGTGCATTCTACAAAAAATTAGTTCTTTATTTATAAGTTCAAGAATAAGATTCAAGCTTTTACATTCAGCTCCCATAGTCTCTGTGTAGAAATATGTACAAGAATCTATATTTCTAAAGTCTTTGAAGTAGTTAAAGCATTGCAGCAAATCCACACCACTTAAACTAACAGAAAAGACTAAAGTTTAAACCTCAGACTTGTTACAACTCTGATTCCGTTTCATCGCTGGATCTAAACAAAACCACACTGTTTTATTTATTCAGGGGTTGTCTTATTAAATTTAAGCGTTTGCACAAAATAAAGTCAAAACACGTATTGCATCATATTTTCATTATTTAAAGTTCTTATGTTAACTACAGTGTGGAAGTGGGTTTAAAACCACATGCACCACTTACCGAAAACGTACCCATTTACATATTTTCATCCATCATCTTCTGCTTATTCCTAGAGTCGCGGTGCCGTTCCCCAATGCCCTTCCAGGGGAGAACATCTTGGGAGCTGGGCAGATAGACCCAGCACAGGGCGCCAATCCATTGCTGGCTAGATACTCACACATTCACAGGGCAATTTAGAGCATTCCATTTTCCTTGAATCCATGTTTTTAGACTGTCGGAGGAAACCGGAGAACCCGGAGAAAACCATCGCGGACACGGGGAGGACATAGAAACATCACCCAGATCGGGATTCGAACACGGAACCCCCAGCACTGAGAGGCGAACATGCTAACCACTCATCCAACGCGAGTGTGTGTGTGTGTGTGTCATAAAAGCTCAGATTTTTTTGCTATCGTTTACAAGTGTGATGTTTTCCCAGCAGCTCTCTTTAAGGCCGCCATCATGCTGCGTCTTTCTTCTTCCCACTTCGTTTTTCCATCTTGACTGTGTTGTGCAGACAATTTAGACTTAGAAGTGCATTTTTATTTCACAGCGTGAATGTCAAACTGATTAAATATGACTAAATATGTTATTAAAACCCCGTTATGTACGACTTCTCACTTTTCTGATCGCAGGAAGTTGAAACGCCATGCGTCACATTTTCTTTGGCGCGGCACGACTCCCTCAAATGCAGCAGGGTGCCGAGGTGAAAATTAAAAGCTAAAATGCTACTTTTGTTTAAAATGGCAGCTGGTTTAAACGCAGCGAACTGAGACTGCTAAAATCACACTTCTTTTTCTTTGGTGGGAGATAAGTTCAATACATTATTTGGAGATTATTTAAGGTAGAAATTTCCAATTTGAATCAAAAATTAAAATCCCATTTTATCTTATTATCTAGAGACTAGAATCATTAGGAAGTTCTCTTTGCCCATTCAGGGAAGAATGTCTCAGGCACTGGCCGGACTGGCCAATCCCCCACTGGGCTGCCCAAAAATAAAATCTTCCAGATACGGCAGAATTTACTCAGTTGATAGACATAGACGACAGATATTTCTTAGTTTCAAAATGTTGCAAAGGTGAAAAAACTCTTCATAAAGTAAAGATCAGAATCAAAAATAACACCCAAATTATTTACAGATGAACTGGGTGTAATTAAGGAGTCATCAAAGTTTAACACAGTGGTATGGTACTATAAGTACCATAGATTTACAAAATTTAGTATAAAGTAGGAGTAGGAAATGTTTTGGCTTTCACATTTTTATATCCTTAATCCAGTTTTCGAGCTCACTGATTAACTGACCATAATTATGTTTAGCTGTATTGTAAAACTCTGTATAAGCTGCAAAAGACTGTAAACTAATTCCATGTTTAAGAAAGATGATTGCATTAAGAGAATATATAGGGCAAAAAAGAGTGGTCCCAGGACTGAACATAGTTTATTTTTGCAGGGTCAGGGAATTGGATGCGGACTCAGTTAAACTAGGCAAATTGTTCAATCTGTCAGACAGGATTTAAACCATTGGAGTACAGATCCTGTAATGCCCACAATATTTTCTAATCTATCCAGTAAAATGTTATGATATTCTGATATGATATTCTGATATGATATTCTATATGATATGTTATGCTATTGTGTCAAAAGCTGATCTAAGATCCAATAAGACAAGGAAAGAGATTTTTTTATTATCAGAGGACATTAATCATTAACAATCATTAAATCATTAACAACTTTTATCAATGCTGTCCCAGTGCTATGGTGAGACTGAAAACATGACTGATAAACTTCATGAATGTTATTAGATAGAAGTTGGCAATTCTGTTGGTTGAACACAATTTTTCTAAGATTTTAGTGACAAGAGTTTTGAAGAGGAAGTTTTGATATTGGTCCGTAAATGGACATTATTGTTTTAATGACTGCACACTTTAGATTTTTGGGGCCTATTGTAAGCTATGAATTTTTTTAGACATATGTGGTAGGTTTAGGATCCGGGAAAAGAGAACCAAACAATACTAGAAGATCAGAAAATAAAAAACTGTGAATATATTTTGCATTCACTGCTCGCAGTTGTGTTTTAACAAACAGAACAAAGGATTTGAGTGTTCGAGGCTGTTAATCAAATAAGATCAGATAATCAGATCAGAGAACCGATGCAATAAAGGGATGAGGTAAGGAGTGCAGTGAAGGGTGAGGTAAAGGGTGAGATAAGAAGTGAGGTGAAGGTTGAGGGGACTTAAAAGCAAAGAACACATGACAGTAGAGAAAGGAAACTTTGAGATAAAAGCTTTCATGTGTTTTCTTTTCTGATTAACTCAGATCCTCCAGCTGCACCACACTTAAATATACTATGACCACAAGTAATAGGACACACCTTTCATTAATAATTTCAGGTGTTTCATTAAAACCCATAACACAGGTCTTTAAAATCAAGCACCTAGCCATGTATTCTGAACAACTGTATGCTTCCAACTCTGAGAAGGTTATCTTCTGTGCCATGACTGTGCACCGTCGCACAAAACACAAGCTCCATAAAGACTTGGTTAGGTGAGTTAAAAAAAAAAACACCAACACTTCAGTCCATCACAAACACAGTGACAAATACATTGCACACCAACGACTGTGGGAGGGAACCAGAGTTTCTGAGAAAACTTAAGCTTAAGTTAAAAGAACTTGTACAAGTTCAAACGATGATTTATGGACCAAGTTCACTCTAAGCAGGAATTACATACTGGTACTTTTTTTTTTACACAATAAGAGTATTACGTAATGTGTGCACAACAGGTTATTTAAAATATTATTTAATAAAGCAATAAGGCAAGAGATGGCGGCATTATTGTGAATAAATCACGGCAAAGAGTTGTTGTTAGGCACGATGTTAAGCAAAGTACAATAACACCTCTTTCCCGTGATTTTTTTCTCAATAATTCACATCCTTAAGTGCCTTATTGCTTTTATAAAACGGTTACGAACATACTACGATTAAAAAAAAAAACTCAATTTGATTCATGCGTTTATGGACAACAAAATCATTGATAAACTGGTGTTTTGTGACATAATCAAGTTCAGTTAATTAAGTGAAACTGATCGCTGAGTAACAGGATACCGGTTTCTCTAACAATCAAAACCTGCCATCTACTGGCCAAATCACAAAATGCAATTTATAAACAACAGGTTTAGTGCTCATTGAGGATCAGTTTACTATTTAATCCGTATTCTATAATTTAAAATAATGTATTGTATATCACACATTGATACAAATGTGAAGCGCTCAGAGGTGTGTGTTATTGTCAATAATATCATGGTTGGACCAATGGCACAGCCAATGAGATTTAAGGACCCTAACTATCTGTTTTATAATTAACATTACAGCATGAATTCATTTTCACCAAACAAAAGATTGTTCAAAATGTATGGACACTTAGGCCTAAAACATTCAAAGTCCAGTCCGTACAGATTACTCATAAATATTTAATACAGCATTCCTGAGACCTGAGACAGTTTTTACACCAAATCTAATTAAAAGTCTTTATTAGGGTCTTCAGACATACACACACACACATACACACACACACACACACACACACAGCTGCTAATTAGCCGTAAGGATTGTATTTGGATCACTGAGAGCCGCGGCAGTGTAATTCCTCCTGTTGTAACGAGGTCGGCTGAACACGGCGAACACTCGTCATTTCTTTAATTATTATCCCTCTGTGCTCATAAAGCTGAATGCAATTACGATTCCACTCTCTATGACGAGGGTGATTATCATGTGCTGAGTCAGCAATACACAGAGGTTTCACTTCTTCTTGTCCGTGGGATGCAATCAGATCTGGACTGTGAGCGGAGGGTTATTTGATTTGGGCTGCTGATGATACTGCACAGTGTCTAGTTGGCGTAACCAACGCCTCCTGGATTGGTGCACAGAGTGTTTGCAGTGGATGGTGGGAAAACTGAAGTATGACACAATCGTACTGGCAGTTGGAATAGAGAACAATCCGACACGAACAATTAGATTTCAAATGAATATCTAACCTCTATTGTTCTGAAGCATCAGTTTGGTCAACCGTGCAACCAATAAACCTCCAAACTGTTTAATAACCAGAGAATTACATTTTCAGCTCTTATATTCATGCCTCTTTTTCAGAGGAGTTCAGGAAAAAAGATATGTCTGGTGTCCTGCTTTGTATTTTACATTTACAAGGATGGGGGGTGGGGTGGGGGGCACAGTGGCGTAGTGCTTAGCACCCAGCGCAGGGGATCCAGGTTTGAATCCCGATCTGGGTGGAGTGTCATGTTCTTGTGTCCATGTAGGTTCTCTCTGGGTTCTCGGTTTCATCCCCCCAGTCCAAAAGTATGAATTCAAATAAAGAAATGGCTGCTCCAAATTGCCCCTATCTATATAGTGTGTGTGTGTGTGTGTGTGTGAGTGTATATCCAGTGATATTTTGGCGTCCTGTCCTTGGTGTCCTGTTCAGCGCCCAAACATTCATCCCCAGCTGTGCACCCCACCCCCTGTAGCCCTAATATAGAATTATATAGAAGATAATAAGATTAGATGGGGCGACACATTGGCTTAGTGGTTAGCATGTTCGCCTTTCAGTGCAGGGTTTCCAGGTTTAAAGCCCGATCTGGGTAGAGTTTCCATGTTCTCTCTGTGTCTGTGTTGGTTTCCTCCGTGTTTTTTGGCTTCCACAGTCCAAAAACATGGATTCAAGGTGTGAACTGGCTGCTCTAAATTACCTCATATGGTGTGAGTAAGTGAGTGAGTGAGTAAGTATGTGCCCAATGATAGACTGATGCCCTGTCCTGGGTGTATCTGCCCAGCTCCCAAGGCGATGCCCCCTGGACGGGCATGGGAAACCCTCCCTAACCATAAAAGAGGTTTAAACGTAAGATAATGGACTAAATAACATGAAATGTACAAAAAAGACAGGAGAGTATTCCTCACGTTCCTCTCACCCGGTTGTCTGTTCTGGTTTTATCGAATCGGTCAAAATGGAATAATGTCAAACCAAAGAAACAAACCAGTTACTTTGAGAAATTTGGTGTTAAAGTGTTCCTACGTTCACCAATCTGAGTTTAACAGCCGGCTGAATGAACCGCTGACCGCTTGGCGGGTAAAGTCGTTTAAAACAAAGTGAGTGAATCAGCTGAAATGCAGAAGTAAAGTGAACTTGTTTTATGTCATTAGACCATTCGCTCTGCTCGTGACTCATTAAGATGTATGACTCCCGTCGCAGCGGATTGCAGAGTGAGGACCCGCTCAGTCAGTGATGGCACGTCTGTTCCCAGCACTTCTATGGTTTATCAGCTGTAATTACTCCCTGTCACGGGTGAAGGATTCGCCTTTGTCCCCTAATTGCATTAATTGAAAGTAAAATAGTCAGAGATGATAGATGGAACCAGATAAGACAAGTTTTGCTGTCGTAATGTCATGTGACGTTTTTCCGAGGCAGGATCCAATCATGCAGGATGTTTGAACGCCGGTCAGTAATGATTCATAAGGAGCTTGACCTTGTGTTAATGGTTACTTTAAGACGCGTCATACGTGAGAAGGGCGTTATTAATAAACAGTTTGAACCTTAATGTACTTTTAACACTGTAACAAAAATCAAAGCAAACGTATTCCACGTTTCAGCTCATTTTTAACTCCTGCACAGTTTAATGCACAGTTGGGAATCCAAAATGGTCCAATACTGATGCTGGTTGCGAGGATATGTCTTTAAAGTCCTTATTATGTTATATATAATATATGATGTTATTATATTATGTCTACCAACGCATCAGTGTGGAAGCAGCATGTCATTGTTGCAGCCCCTGGAGGTTGGTGTGGTTTAAACTACATTTTAAAACGAGTAGTTTCACATTATTGAAAAATAACACACACATCTAAGCGCTTTACCTCTATATCAATGCATGTTGGGCAATACATTTTTTAAATCACAATATACAGATTAATACAAACAGCAAACCAATTCCTGATGAGCATTAGGCCTGTTGCGGCTGTTGTTTATATGTGGAAAGGATGAGGACCAGACACATGATTGCACCACAACAAGAATAGGCATTATTGCCGACATCAATGGGCACACACTCACACAGCCACACACACAAACACACTATATGGGCAATTTAGAGCGTTCAATGTTTTTTTGGAATGTGGGAGGAAACCGGAGAACCCGGAGGAAACCCACACAGACACAGAGAAAACATGAAAACTCCAACCAGATTGGGATTCAAACCAGGAATCCCCAGCGCCCTAGAGGCGAACGTGCTAACCACTAAGCCACCGTGCCACCTTGGTATTTTTTTTCTTTAAATAAAATTTTCTGGCCAAAAATAAATATATTAGACAGAAATCTCACTATTTAACTAAATCTTAACATGTAAATGTTTGAAATGTGAAGCAAAACAGGTTGAAACCTCTGGTTTAGTCTGTTAAAATGTTCATTTGATTAAAAACTGCCTCCGTAAAGTAAGAAAAAAAAAGCCTTTTATTTTTTTTCATCCTTTTGATTTATTTTAAATAAAACACTTTCAATTAGAGCTGCACACTATCTCCAGCCCCTTCCTTTCTCCGAGACAAAGAGCATTGTCTATCCAAATACACACTCGCTTATTCAGTTCTCTTTTTTTCCCGCTGTCTTTTGTGTAATGTACCATTTAAAGCTTTGTATTTGACCCTCAGGCTGTGAAATTATTGTGCATTAGCTTGAACATGAGGAGAGACCTGTGATTTATAGAGCAATCTGAAAATGAATAGGAACAGAAATATGAATACGGCTAGAAAAGACGAGCGCTCATCAAAAAACACATTTATGTATCAATCAGAGGAGGAGGAGGAGGAACGCGGAAAGGCAATAACGGTTAACATTCAGACAGGAACCAATAATCGTTAACAGAAACAGAACCAGCAAAAATACAGTTCTGATAATGTAATAAAGAACATCACACGCATTCAGTTTGGTGATGATTTTGTGAGGGAGCTACAACCTGTGTGTTTTTAGCATCTTGTCATTTACATCCAGCGGCCACTTTATTATATACAGCTCCACTTATCATATAGATGCACTGTGTAGTTCTATTATTACAGACTGCAGTCCATCCATCCAACTCGTGTGACCGATTAAGGTTCGTTTGAGGTTGTTGGCTTTTGTGGTAATGAAATCACACAGTGAAACCAAAAATATCTCTTAGATTTTTATGAGTAAACTGCACGCACCACCACACATGGCAACATTTGCATGAAAGCCTATGATGTTCCCCTGATTAGAGTCGCTTATGATAATAATAATCCGTCATCGTCAGCAATCTAATTAAATCCTCTCGGAGTAACAAGGTCTGATGCAGGCTGCACTAAAATTCTACACAACATATAGGTGAAGCACCATTTACCCCAGTACAATTAAACTCATCTGTCTTTAGTATGATTTATTTTTCATTACAAGGTTGATTATAAAAACGTTTATGATGTTAAAGGTGGAGGATAATGAGCCGTCCAATCAGTATGAAGAATTTGTCTTTTCCCCCCCAGTGTTTTAATTCCTTGAGGGCAGGACAGAAGGTTAGTGCCGGACGTTATCTACCTGACATCGGCGGGTGTCGCGGGGGGAGTAAATCTTTATTTAAGCAATGTTTACATTAATGCTCTAATGCTCTCATTGATGAATTACTGAGAGCTTCAGTGGAGTTTATACGGCCAACCAATGGATTTCATTATACCACAATTATCTGGAGATATACTGGGGATCAACTTTCAATTTGAAAAGGGATCATGGGGTTTGCTGGGGTTAAAGTGCTCTGCTCTAAGGAAACCACAAGCTGGAGTCTTCTTACCCACAATTCTCTCTGATTCCAACTAATAACCAAACACACAATCAGAGGGGCTGCTTTCCTTCCACCCTTACTCCCTGTTTGAGTCTTCACGTTAGTTAATTCCCCTTGTGGTTTTGTGTGTGCGTGCATGTGTGTGTGTGTGTCAGGGGATATAAAACAAGAGTTTGTGTGTTGTACCCCTTAAGCAACTGTTGTTTATTTTCATAGGTTACGTGAAAATCAAACCCGGAGATGGACAGTTGACATTCTTAACAGAGCCATGACCTTTTCTGTTAGAACTGCACATACACACACACACACACACACACACACACACACAATGAATATAAGTGAAATACATTAAAATGCAGCACGGGCAGAACATGAACCATGGTTTTGTATTTCAGTCGTTGATTATTAGTTGACTGTTTTCTAAAATTTCTACTCATATATGATTGAACATCCAAAGGCCTTCCCCAAACTGTTTGCACAAAGCTTTACCTGTTGTAATGGAACCAAATGAATCACCTGATTTTATGATTTAGAGGTGTCCAATACAGTTCATTTTGTATACTTGTGTAAACTTCTTGATATTCTGTGAAGTAAAGTCACAAAAGTTCCTCAACCAATCACAGACCCCGGAGGACTTAAGGGTTGACCGCGATTGTCCTACTGCTGCCTTTGCTACCACAAAGAGAAAGGAAAAGAAAAAAAGAGACCCGAAATGAATTCACATTCATACATTGGTTGGTAATTACGGGGGCACATTGAATCTGGGCTCGCCACCATGTTTTAAGGTCCTGTGTCGGGTGCCGATGCAAATACGTCTGTCTTTACTCTTTACTCCTTAAAATGATTATTTCTCAACTGTGTGAATGTTCCTTTGTGCAGTTCCATCAGTGTGTCAGAGCACAAAGCACAAAGTCAACGCAGTGCAGGTTCATTATGAGGAGGAACGAGACTCAGCCGGCATCAAGCAGTCTCAGGAAACTGCCCAAACCTGAACTCCTGAGACAGGTATGACCCGAGACATCCTCCTCATCTTCCTCATTACAGCCTCATGCTTTTATTTTTAAACTTCAGTCGTGTGGAAATGCTTGTTCAGCGGCAAATAAAGAATACAGTACATTAACAGTGGAGCAAATAACGTGTTCCTGGAGTCTGATGAAACATTTACACTATATAGTGGACTATCTACACAACAGAACTGAGGACAATTACACATAGGAAACACAGAAATGGTAGTGTAGTGGGTAGCACGCCTGCCTTTCATTGCTGGAGATTCCTGGTTCAAATCCCAATCTGGGAAAAGGGATTTTATGAAAGGACATTTTTTGGATGTCTATCCATCCATCTATCTATTTATCCATCCATCCATCCATTCTTCCAGCCATCCATCCATCCATCCATCCATTCTTCCTTTCATCCATCCATCCATTCATCCATCCTTCCGTTCTTCCATCCTTCCATCCATCCATCTATCCATCCATCCATTCTTCCATCTATCCATCCATCCATCCATCCATCCATCCATCCATCCATTCTTCCATCCATCCATCCATCCATCCATCCATCCATCCATCCATCCATCCATCCATCCATCCATCCACATTATTAAAAAACAGAAAAGCAGAACAAGCCGAGGCTGGACAGAGGTCGTGATAAAAGCAACTTAAAACAATGTAATGAAAAAAAAACCTGTGTCCAAAGAAACAACTCTAAAAGTCACGTAGGGAATTTATGGAATCTTTAATGAGTGTGGTAGTGGTTTTTGTTTTGGGCTATCAATCTAAGGGTTGTGAGTTCGGGTCCCCTAAAGTTACTAATGTGGATTCTTGTGCAAGACCCTTAACCATTATTTCTCCAGGGCAACTGTATGTAACCCTGAGTTCTGGCCCTAACTAATAATTGGGATTGGTGTAAGTTGCTTTGGATAAAGGTGTCTGCTAAATGACCAAATATATTTCTATTTTATATTTTCATTTCATTTCAACTAACAATAAAAAGGTTCACGTAAAAATAATGAAACATGAAAAAACGTGGAGTGACAGCACCATGTGTCACCACCTCACACAATAACACACCTTTACATTCAGAGTGACGGTTTTAACAGCACTGCAAAATGGAGCGGAGTGACAAATGTTACAAAAACCAGCCATTTTATGCCAGACATCTGACAACGTCTCCGAACTGAATCACAGCCTGCGCATCTCTTTTCTGTTTTCGATTAAAATGGTAACCCTGCTGGGTAAAAGGGCAACGACAAAGAAGGAGTTACACAGGAAAAAATACATATATATTTTGGATTGAAAACCTTACAGGGGAAGTAAACCTGATTTGAATTTCAAAAGCAGCACAGATGATTCAGCGCCACTGAGATCATGACCAAACCCAAATCAGTTCTGATACTTTCCATGGTTTGACTCCGATCAAGTGAATTCGAGAGAGAATTCATTAAAGAGGAGAAAAACTAATAATGCAAATGGAATGCGTATGGGAATGCGTTGTAGGTTTGTGGTTAAAGGGAAAAATCCATGTGACATGAAGGTCATCAGTTTGATTCCTGGTCCCACTAAGTATTATAACTGAAGTGCCCTTAGACAAGGCACCTAATTCAAATTAACCTCTGCGCCATGTACAGGGCTGCCCACTGCTCCTGGCACATGTGCTCACTTCACTCAGTGTGTAACTACAGAGGTTGGACAATGAAACTGAAACACCTGGTTTTAGACCACAATAATTAATTAGTATGGTGTAACCCCTCCTTTTGCGGCCAATACGGCGTCAATTGGTCTTTGGAAGGACATCTACAAGTCCTGTACAGTGGTCAGAGGCGTTTTAAGCCGTTCTTCTTGCAGGATGGTAATCAGGTCACTACGTGATGCTGGTGGAGGAGAAGGTTTCCTGACTCGCTCCTCCAAAACCCCCCAAAGTGTCTGAATAA
>JAOUQT010011706.1:0-22709 GCA_025769995.1 Xyliphius kryptos | reverse complement strand
AGGCAGGCAGTGGTACATACCACAAAATTGCCTGATTTAAAAATACATAAATAAGGAGATTGTTAAAACTAAAGTAACGAGTCTGTTTTGAAAATGTAGTGAGTAAAAGTAAAAAGTATTAAGTGACAGAAATACTCAAGTAAAGTACAGATAAAAAAAAGTACTTAACTACAGTAACAAAGTACTTGTACTTCGTTACTTACCACCTCTGCAAACAGAGCTACAATCATAATCCTATCCCACACCTTTGGGATGTTTTAGAATGGAGATTGAATGCAAGGCCCTCTTGTAGATCATTAGTGTCTGACTTTACAACTGTTTTTCAAGATAAATGGGCAAATTCTGAAGGACACACTCCAAAATCTAACTATCTATAATTAGTTTCTAGAAGGGGTGAGGAGTCATAAAAGATCTTGTAGAGGTATTGTGTGGGTGTCCCAGATCTTTTGTCCATATAATGCACTTCTGCTAGTTTGAATTGCTTTTTCGGTAACATTTTCTATGAAGGCAGTTTTCACAATGCATTATAAGCACATTTTAATACAAGTACAAATAATATGTGTCATAAGCCTTTGTTAATGTACATAGACATTCATAATCACAGTCATAAAGTCTAATAACAAGGCTCTATAACACAAATTGACATAACACATAATAATCTTATTTGGATGCTTTGGATTTTTTAAACACTTTCACTTAATACAAAGATGATTTTACTTTCCATAAAATCTGTAAAGATAATTTCATCAGTCATTATGTACTATTTATGATGCAATCTCCTTTATAGAGCTAAAAAATTATAACACCTTACATATTGTAATGCCTGTAAAAAGAACTTATGAATGTACATTAACAGCTATAAACACTCATTTTAAAATTGGGCATCCATTAACACAAACATTTTAAAGCTTTTGACATTAATCATGACATTGATCACTGCAATAAGTTAATTAAAAGTTAGAATGTACATTTTATATTGCATTATGTCACACTGTGCAATAAAGTATTATGGCATATTCTTATAACACTTTATAAGTGTGGTTATGAACATTATGTACATTAACAGAGGCTTAAGACAAGTTTTATAAAGCATTATAGATGATTCACAGAAAGTGTTGTTTTATTGTTCTAGTTTTTATAATACATATTGTTTAATAAAAAGGACAAGATACACTCAAATATACTTATTCTGATATGTTATGATCTTCTGATACATATATGCGCGCGCACACACACGCACAGTATACCTATAATATTGACCAGCATTTCATTCTATTCTGTCAGCAATCTTCATATTCTGAGTCGCATCTAGCATTTGCAGATTACCGGGTGGAAAATTCACTTCCTCTTTAGCAACATGATCTAACATCAGTACAGCGCACAATCATGCACCCCCATCCCCTCACCCAGCCCCCTGCTCGACACACACAGTGAAGCACACATACACATTAAATAAGGCCACTGGGAAACGCAAAAGAATCACTCGACACAGGCAGCTAAATGCACTAAATGGATGCTCAAGTAGACAACGGTAACTGCTACGCACACAAGAGAAGATCACAAGCAAAGAGTGAAGTGTGAAGACCACAGGAGGTAGAGGTCATGTTGTTTTCCATGTTTTGATCTAAAACTGTGTCTGGGCTTTGAATCTAAAGCAGAGTCTTAACCTACAGTGTTTCAAATGACCATCAACAGCACATTCTAAGTTAATATTATGGCTTTGCAAACCAAAAACCTAAAACTGAAAACCTTGAAAATGCCTTTAAAGCCATTTAAAACAAACTTGTGCCAATATAATAATATGAGGTCACATCTGTGATGTAGGTAATGTATGATACCTGTTAACAATAAGAGGAAGGGTATGTACAACTGAGTGCAGAATTCTGAAACATTTGCACAGAAAACATACATACATGGGTGGTTAATGTGTTGGCCTATCAGTGTGAAGGTTTGGCTTCAAACACCAAGTCCAAACACACAATATAATATTTTTTTGGATCAGCTTTAGGTGTAAACACATTCACCGTGGCATCATTTTCACAAGCTTCTGTGACGTCACTACAATTATTTCTGTCCAGAGTGACAAATGTTTTTGTCAAGGGTTTGTTTTGATACATCATTGTATGATGAGGATCTTAACCACTGCACCAAGTCTTATCCAGCACATCCCAAAGATTCTAAATGGGGTTCAGTTCTGGGCTCTGTGGGTCTTTAAAACACTAAAACTAAATTGAATAAATCTGCATCAAAGATCAATAAAGAAATAGGCTTTTCATGGGCGGTATTTCAGTCCAGGTCCGAACCAAATTGGATGATATGGTAAATAAAGACCTATATAGGTGTAAATGCTTTTTCTATAAACAGAGCTGCACAGTTCCGCGGAGGCCGTAGTCCGTTCCGTGAAGGCCGATGCCTAGTTCCGGCAACCGCCGGTCAAGGGGCGAAGAACTTTGGGCCGCCCGCCTCGTCGTCCGCCTGAGGGATGCAGACCTCGTGGCTGGCCCCCACGTCGTCCGCCTGAAGGACACAGAGCTCAAGGCCGTCCCCCGCGACGTCCACCTGAGGGACGGAGAGCCCTGGCCCGCGCCCGCCGGAGAGGCAGGGATTCTTTTTTTTTTTTTTTGCTCGTTGCGCCCCCCTGCGGTGGACACTCGTGAAAAGGAAGGGGTGAACTGTCGCACCTGCCTTATTTTTGTGTTCTTTGTTCAGTTAGTTAACTTGTTTCATGTATCTAGTTAATTTACTGTGTTTCTTATTGTTCATTCGTTCCCCGTCTGTCACGTGACAGGGACTCTTATTTTATATACCATTGCTTTCCGTTTCGTCCCTGTCCGGTATTGTTTGTGTGTAGTTTGTGTTTGCGTGTTGGTTCATTAGTGTACCTTGCGTTTAGCACATGCTAATAAATCCTTCCAGCTCCCCTCCGTGCGAGCTTATGGTAGCTCCCCTCCGTGCGAGCTACCTGTTTCCTCAACCGGCACGCGCACGTAACACTAGCATAATCAGACAATACTATTTTAATTATTATGTGCTAGGATTGTGTCACATTGACTGTCAAACCCTCGACAAGAATCACTTACCGGTCAGAAACCACCTGTATCCAAATCGTTAAAAACGTCATTCCGTCACATTCGCTGTCGAACCCTTGTTGCGGCCCACTAACCACGCTGAATGGATCCAGGATGCCGCGGTAAGTGAACGAGTTAATTAAGAGTCCCTGACCCCATAACCAATAGAAATCAACAGTTAATAAACTGAAAACAAGACAAAATGGTTAACTAACTGAACTAATGAAGAACACACATGTAACAGGTGCAATTCACACATGATGTCACGAACCGGAACCGTCCTTGTTGTGCAAAAACTAACAAAAATCCAAAAGTGTACAAAATAACAGGGTTTTTAATACAGAGACAACACGGAACATGGAACACGCAAAAACAGAGTAACTCATATGTCACTGTGAAAAAAACGAACAGGGGAAAGGCGTTTAAATAAAGGGCAGGTGAGACACCTGATGGATAAAACACAGCTGAAGATAATGACAAGACATTTAACTTAAACAATGACCAATTAGTGACATTAAGCGCAGATAGGACAATGAACAGAAAAACAAAACTAGGACCCATCAGGCCTTACACGTGACAGATTGTAAGATGTATTTATGTCTGCAAGTAACTATGTTCAAATGGTACAATTATCCATTTATATCAGCACAGTGGCTTGCAAATAAAAAACATAAAAGTGCAATGTGCAAAAGTATTGAGCCCCCTTTTCTCTGAGTGCAACCAATTACAATCAGAAGTGGCCTGATCACTGCTAATGACCAAAAGGAGTCAACCTGCATGTAATCTAATCTCAGTACAAATCCATCTGATTCGTGATGGCCTCAGAGATTGGTTAAGAGAATAGTGGGGAGTAAACACCATCATGAAGTCCAAAGAACACACCAGACAGGTCAGGAATAAGGTTGTGGAGAAATTTGGCTTAAGCTCTAAAAAGATTTCCCAAGCTCACGGAGCACAATTCATTATTCAGAAATGAAAAATGTATGGCACATCTGTAAACCTACCAAGACAACGCCGTTTACCTAAACTGAAAGGCTAAACAAGGAAAGCACTGATTGATACAGCCAAGAGAACCATGGTGACTCTGAACGAAATGCAGAAATCCACAGCTCAGGTGGTGGAATCTGTCTACAATACAACTATTAGTTGTGCACTGCACAAATGTGGTCTTTAGGAGTGGCCATAAAACCATAAAGAAAACCATAAAAATGTCCCATTAACAGTTTGCCAGAAGCCATGTTGGGGACGTAGCTAACATGTGGATCAAAGTGCTTTGGTCAGATATAACCAAAATGGAACTTTTTGGCAAAAATGCAAAACGCTATATGTGGCATAGAATTAGCATTGCACATCACTCTGAACACACCGTCCCCACTTTCAAATATGGTGGTGGCAGCATCATGCTCTGGGACTGCTTCTCTTAAGCAGTTAGTCAGAGTTGATGGAAAGATGGATGGAGCCAAATACAAGGCAATCTTGGAAGAATAGCTTTTGGAGTTTGGAGTTTTCTGGAACTTAACTGGGGCGGAGGTTCAACTCTTAGCAGGACATTGATCCTAGCTAAGCCAGACCTAGAATGGAATGGTTTCAAACAAAACATATTCAAGTGTTAGATAGCCCCAGTCAAAGACGCAATTAAGAATTAGTGGCAAGATCTGAAAACTACTGTTCACAAACGCTCTCCATGTATTCGGACTGAGCTTAAGCTGTTTTGCAAAGAAGAATAGGCAAAAAATTCAGTCAGTAGATTGTAGCAAAAGGTGGTTCCATAAAGTATTGACTTGGGGGCTGAATACTTTTGCATACCACACTTTTCAGTTTTTTATTTTTAAAAAATGTTTTAAATCATGTATAATTTTCTTTCCACTTTTGGCCCGGAACAGCATTTAGTGTATTTCCACAATTCTATACCACTTTGTGTTTTTTAGATCACATTAAATGCCAATGATATATATTTATGTTTGTGGTTGTAATGTGACAAAATATGGAAAAGTTTAAGGGGTGTAAATACTTTTGCAAGCCATTGTAAAATAAGCAATTTTTCTCTAATGGTTTTTGAGTTTTTTTCACTTTTTATTGTGATATTTTTATTTTATTTTGTTATATGTTATAACTTTGGATAGCACAAACTTTGATACATTTTAAAGTATGTCACAAAAATAAAAGCCTTTACAGATCTAAGTTCTAAGTTCTAATCATTAGCAAAGACCATATTAATGATTTTTGCTTTTATTTTGCAACTTATTCATTTATATATGTACGTATTAAATAATCTTTCTTATGAAACCTACTTGATTACTTGCAGAATCTGTTAATTACACAAAACATGGCATTGGGTGAAGTGTTGCAAAAATCATGCATATATTGTATGTATATTTAAATTCCATTCCAAGACTTTTTCAAAGATCAAAATCATGGATTTAACAATAATACACACAAAAAAAATGTTTTACACATAGAATAATACTGAATGTCAAGATAGCTGTTTCACACATTTTATTGTAAACCCAATTATGGTTATGTAAAGCAACATAAAGACTTTCTACTGACACAATAAAAAGTCCTTTTATTGTTACCTGGAAAGCAAGACATTATTATTCATGATGTGGACAGTTTTTCAGCTAATGAGAGCAAGAGTTTAAGTAAAGATTGTTTAAAAAAGCAAATGCACAAATTACAAATGAAAAACACTAGTTTATGTATTGTTACATTTGCTCTTTACAAAGATTTGGCTGTGTAAAACAAAAATACTGATGATAACCAGGCTCAAGCAGTTCCTCTTAATCTAATATATAAAGGAATGCTATATCTGCAATAAGCTAACAATAACCTTTCTTGTCTATTACTGGTCAAAGAAAGAACAGCTGATTCGCATCTGCATTAAAGCACACATTTTTTAACATAGAAATGAAACCGTATTTATTAAAAAACGAAACAATAAACTTAATACAATGGATTTACACTTCATTATTTTGCTCTAAACTCTAAGCTGTATTTATAGCTATTAGAAAAAAATATGCATATGAAATGAATCCAGTTTTACTCAAAGGCACTGAGAAAGATAATTTTATAGAATGCACATTCAGTGAATTTATTTAAAATGTTCAGCCACCTTTCCTCTTTCCCTGATGCATCCATAATTCTGAGACAGGGTAAATCTGAACCCATAAGACCACATGACCTGCTTTTAATGCTTCAAAGTCAGATTTTTATGTCCCCAAACAAATTAAAGTCTTTGTCGGTTATCCTTACTTACATGTGGTTTTCTAACCCTAGGCTACACAAATGTTTACACACCTTATCCCTTGAGTTTCCTTGACATTGTGTGTGTGAAAATGTTTTTACTTTTACTGTTAAACATGTCCCTGAGTTCCACTGTAGTTTTTACCATATCATAAGTAAAGTTTATTCAAGCTTTTTCAGTGACTGTGTTCCTTCCTCTAAAAAGATGTTTTGCAACTGTCCTTTTTTACCCCATTGAGCATATGACACTTTTTCCAAGTCATAGGGGTTACCACACTTTTGTTACTCAGTAATATAAAATATTCAGTTTTCCTTGCACAATAAATATGAGAATACATTGAATACTTTTTTTAGTTTTTTTATTTTTATTATTTGAACTAGGTCTGCTATAAAGAGAAGCTGACTTTAATTTCGAACAGACAAAAATGATTAGATCAAATTAAACATTATAAATACTCATGATCCATGTGTAGGATACACAGTAACCAAGATTTCAAAGTAATTTAAATTACATCTTGTCCATTTATGTAAAATTACAATAGGGTGGCATGGTGGCAAATCATAGCAAAAAATTCTTGGTATTGATTCCCAAACAGGATGAATGCAGTCCTTTTATATAGTTTCCATTCTCTCATCATGTCTGTTTTATGAAGAAGCTCTGGTTTGCTCCCTCAGTTCATAAACATGCTAATGTAAATGCCACTATTAGTGATGATATGTTGTATTTGCTTGATAGACTGGTGACCTTCCCAAGCTAAGTATATTCAAAACCTTTAAAAATCTTATTGTCAATAAAGGTTTTCTTTAATTTTATAAAGTTTTAGTAAAATTATATTCAGAATAGAAAGAATAAAGTCCACTTTAAAAAACTTTTCCTACAATTTTCATCAGTTTGGCATATTTCAAGAACCCATTTTTGGAGATGTAAAGATTCACAAAATATCCAATCTTACTATATACATCAAAATGCAAAAGGCCTGTACTTTAGACTTAAGGATACAAAACTATTCAAATTATTCTATACTGCGTAACCAGAGTTGTATCATATATGCTGTAGAGCACAACTTCAGCATAAAACACCTTACAGTAGATGCAATAATTAAAGTAAACTTATGATATTATACTGTATGTCTAGAAAAGAGGAAAAATTTATTTGTGTACTTAGCATTTACAGAATTACAATGGCTGGGCAAAAATTTGACTGAATGTAAAATGGCTATGTAAGAGTATTTGAAGAAATCAGGTTGTATGAGTGCATCAGAATGTCAGGAATGCTGAAGCATTTGGGGAGGAAGGGAAGTGGGTCAAAGAGGGAGGAAGAGACAAAAAAGGCGGTCCAAGCAACCATAACATACCAGCAGTAGACATGTTGATTGAAAGACTTTCAGATAAGAGTGGAATTAAAAGAACTATTTTTTTTTTTACTGAAATTTGGTTCACAGAAAGCCACTTTTATGAGTAAACAGACTAAGACCCTAATGGGTGTCACTATTTTTTGTTTTATTTTTTCTCTGATGTGCATATAAATCTTACTCCACTGCTAAAGCATCAAAAACAGTTACATGTCAAGTGTCACGAACCGGAACCATCACTGTTGTGCAAAAAACTAATACAAGTCCAGAAGTGCAAAAATAAACAGGGTTTTTAATGCAGAGACACCGTGTAACATGGCACACACAGAACAGAGTAACTCATATGACGCTGTGACGAACAGGGGAAAGGCGTTTAAATAAAGGGCAGGTGAGACACGTGACAGAATAAACACAGCTGAAGATAATGACAAGACAATTAACTTAAACAAGGACCAATTAAAGACATGAGGCGCAGACAGGACAAGACCGGGAACAAACTAAAAACGAAACTAAGAGCCATTGGGCCTTACATCAAGTTGTAAATAGGGGCTAACCCAAAACACACAAAAATTCAGTGAAACCTATAAAAAAATATTTTCTCCAGTCCTTTGGTTTGTTATGGACATATAATCTTAGGAATTTAGGAAACTTGATTTTTGCTCTAATGAAAACCTTTCGAACTCAGATATGTGACCAACTTACTGTTTATGGTTTCTAAAGCTTTAAAATTTTAAAAATGAACATTACATGTACTTTAAATAAGTATTGTCTTAATGTTTGCAAACAACCTTTATCAGATCAAATATTTACTACACATAGCCGTAGTACAATCAGGAAACAGGTGCCAACAAAATCAATAAGACAAATGCATTGTTGTATCAGTAATTTTTTAGTATCTCTACAATGCATGCATTTGATGTTCTTTAGCCATTTTGGTAAATCTGGAGTCATACAGTTCTATTTCATCCTCTCGTTTCGAGATCCACCTATGGGGAGGGACAGCTCATGAAAGCTCATTAATTAAGCTTTACTCAACTGTCCGCAGGGGGACCCAACCCCGTGGATTAGCCACCGCGGTGCTCAGGTTAGATATTGCATTTTTGAGCCACACTTTGTTCAACCTCCCATCTGGGGATGAGGCTCTTTCGCTGCAAAACAGCCCCAAACCACCTCCGCTAAGCTTCCCGACAGATGCAGAAGTGAACCCCCCTTCTCCCAAGAGGGAAGCTGTTGGCGTGAAGGGCCAATATACGCCCAACGCACACAGTGGTGCCTCAACCCTCCTCGGTGCCACTTTAAAGCCGCCCTCCATTTCCCAGTGTTTGCCCAAACACCGCAATGGAGAACGCTAAAGGCATTACCTGGCTGCCCTGCCATATGGATTACCAACCTGCCTGTGTTGCAACAACCTGCCTGTGTTGCCCCGACAGAAGATGCCATTTCACAGACTTACCATGACTAATGTTGGCTCTGACAGACCACAGACACACCCTAATCTTAGTGAAGTCATTACCTGTATGAGAGACACCTGTCCTAAATTATCACCTGTATAAAAGGCCACCTGCCAACAGACACTATGAACATCTCCAAAATGGGCAAGACTTAAGAGCTGTATGAAGATGTCAGGGAGAACATTGCTGACCTACACAAGGCTAAAATGTAATAAATTGTGCAATTATACAGAAGTGGAAGAAGTACAATATTACTATCAATCGACCTCTGCCTGGAGCTCAATGCAAAATATCACCTCGGTCTAGTCTCACTGATTATGAGAAAGATTAAAAATCACCAAGTACCACACGGAAGAAGCTGATTAATGATCTCAAGGTAGCTGGGACCACAGTCTTAAAAAAACATTGGTAATACACTGAGATTTAATGGTTTAAAATCCTGCAGTGCATGCACGATTCCTCTGTTCACGCCTCAGTGTTTGCCAATGAGCATATTAAGGACTCTAAGAGAAACTGAGATAAGGCGCTGTGGTCAGATGAGACCAAAAGTGAGCTTTTTGTCCTCAACTCGATGTGTTTGGAGGAAGAAAACACTATATATAAACATAATGCAATAATACGGTCATTCCAAAGTGCAACTTGTTGGCTTTCAGAAACACTAAAAGAGGTAGCGGTAGACAATAAGGACACACCCAGTCAATTTTCCTTACCTAAATGAACACCTGCCTCAGATCTGCTTGTTAGTCTGCAGTTAAAAACACCTGCAGGATGACACCTTGGAGGGCTGCTGGATGAAGTGGAGTGGCCAGGACCATGGCTCCAACTGGATAAATGTCTCTTTAAACAAAAGAGAGGATTGTGAAACTTCTTGAAGAAGGTAACTCTTCACGCATGCTTGCTAAAGATGTGGGATGTTCACAGTCAGCTGTATCGAAGATGTGGACCAAATACGAACAGCATGGAATGGTTGTTAAAGCCAAGTGTACTGGTAGACCAAGAAAGACCTCAAAGCATCAAGACTAAGAACTTAATGCTATTTGTCTTGAAAACCAAAAAAATACAACTAAACAGATGAAGCATAAATGGAAGGAAGCTGGTGCCACTGTATGTGACGAACCATAAGAAATCCCCTAAAGGAAATGGGATTTCAATACAGAAAAGCTAAAAGAAAACCATCATTGACACCTAAACAGAAAATTCTTAGACTGCAATGGGCTAAGGAGAGGAAATCATGGACGGTGGAGGACTGGATGAAAGTTACCTTTAGTGATGAGTCAAGAATCTGCATTGGACAAGGTGATGATGCTGGAACTTTTGTTTGGTGCCGTTCCAGTGAGATTCATGAAGAGGACTGCCTGAAGAAAACCACTAAATTTACACAGTCCTTGATGGTATGGGGCTGCATGTCAGGCAAAGGCACTGGGAAGATGACTGTGTTAGTTCTTCTATCAATGCACAAGTTTACATTTGACATTTTGAACAGTTTTCTCATACCTTCAATTGAACAGATTTTTGGAGATGATGAAATAATTTTTCAGAAGATGGAAACTCCTTAACTAATGCAATGCATTGCTACAGCTGATCCAAAACTCTGCAGCTCGTCTTGTGTTCAACCAACCCAAGCGAGCCCCTGTTACCCTATTACTCAACTTTCTTTATTGACTTCTTGTAGCTGCCTGCACTTAATCCAAGCCACTGGCTCTGGCCTTCAGGACAATCTCTGCAGCTGCTCCGTTATACACTCATTTTTCAAAGGTTCACACTGGCTCATTTACGGCACTTTGATGACAAATACCGCCTGCCACTTCAACCTCATCATGATGCTAGTTCTCATTACATAACCTTTACCACTGCCAAATGGTGAACAGATATTCTTAACTCTATCACAATATTAACTCTGTTAATGTAAAGGTAAATACTACAGTGAGATGTACAGTAGAGTAATGATCCGCTGTGTTGAGCCATAATGAGAACAGCTGAAAGACCAGACAGCATTTGAATAAAAATTTTAATATTTAATCTACATAAAAAAAATTAAAATAAAATATATAAAGCCTAATGCAAGGATGTTCAATTTTGGTAATCATAGTTTAAGCTCAGATTAGATCTTAACTAAGATATTTGTTGTATTTGTAGAGTTGACAGGGTCTTTTCATAAATTGCCCTTAGCTTGTTTCAGCAAGCGCCATTATTTACTGCTTTCCAAATAATTTCTTAAACATTGTTTATCCCATTTTTGCTAAAAGGTGTCATGTTGTAGTTTTAATGACTGAGGAAAACTTTGGTCACAGGAATACAAATTATTTGCTAATAAAGATGTACATTGTGTTATTAATAGACCTTATTTTATAACTGAGGTAATTCATGTCACATTTGTACAGAGAAAGAACTATCACTATGGTTCTATGTCACACTCCCGGTTGTACCCGTGTTGCGGCGCGTAAGTTGTGCTGAATGGAGGCAACGGTCAGTAAAAGAGGTTTATTTAAAAAACACATAGGAGAGAACACAAAATGGGACAAACGGAACACGTGTAACAAAATGAATGCCGATCTGCCGGGAGAACGGAAACCCAGAAAATAAATAACGAAAGTCCCCTTCCAAAAACCAATAGAAAACAAGAGTTAATTAACACTGAAATAAAACAAGCGGGTTAATTAACTAAAATAACCACGAACACATGTCACGGGTGCATAGCACACGTGACATTTTACATACATTTTAATTAGTTGTAACAAAATGTCTATTAGCTGAAAGAAGTTTATTATGTGGTGTTTGTTAAGCTGTTCTTGTACAGCTGCATCAATCACTTGAGAATGCTCAAAAGACATTTTATTTTCAGCAGTTAATATCAAATACTCTAAACTAATTCTTTATCGGGGGAAAAGTTCATCTTCTTTTCACTCACACATTCCGTACAGGTAGAAGTGTCTCTAAAGAATGCAATGTAACGCAATGTAATGTAATGACTGACAGAAGAGACTCTGAAAGGATGTCTGCAAATGAAGACCTCATTTGTCAATTTTCATAAAAGAGCATTTAACCTGAGACAATTTAACTAACACTAGGAAAACCGATAATTTATGTCCTGTAATCTCTATTGACTACAGTTTATCGAATATTGAGATATAAATGCATAAAACAATAGCAGAATTCCCCTATTCAGCACCTATTCAAATGCTCACCTATATTTGTCCATTAGGTTCATAAGCTACATTTTCTACATTTATTGGTTGAATATTTGAGGATTGTGTAGTAAAATTATTTAATCATCATCTTACGGAAGTTCAAAGAGGACATGAGTTAATTTTTATTCATTCTTAAAGAAACAGTTTTATACTGCCACAACCGTGATGCTTAATGGCTTGTCAATTTTTTTGTCAAAATTTAAAATGTATACATATTATGGTAAGAAGCTTTTTTTTACCTTAAGCCAGGCTTTGCAATCAGTGTTAAAACAACAGTGGCAAATAAAAAAAGTATTAATTGTATTTATATTGTAATATTAAAATAAATGTGCTACTGTTATTCTCAAAAACATCTAGAAATGGCATTAGCATTATGGGAAAAATTTTAGCCTCTATTTTTAAATGCTTAGTTTCATAATTAAGCCAGATAATTAACACTGACTTTATTGTAGCAATTAAACAAACACAATCTAACTACAATTTTTTTTTTTTTTTTTTTTTTTTTTAAAAAGAAGTAGTGGTAATTTGAAGATGATGGTCCAGCTGCTAAAATACACTGTTGGAATCTTTAGTAGGGCCTTTTATGTAGACTCTTTATCCCATTACTGTGGATACAAAAAAATTATATACATTTGCTTACCCAGTGTTTATATCTAAAATGTATTAAGAGGTAAAAGTCTGTCAGAACACTTTTCCTTTTGTATATGGATTTGTAGTAAAAGCACTTAAAATTTCACTGTGGGTCTATTTAAGAAGTTTGCCATTCGACAGAATACAGTTCTATTGTAGTTGTTTGCAATAAGAAAGCCTTGTGTTATAGTTAATTTTCTTTGGTAATTTGCTGGGTGGATATTCCCCAAGGAATGTCATGTTTTATTAATGAAAAGAAATATGACCATGACCCCTATAATTATAAAAGCACTTTAGGCAGACACACTGCACCATTATTTACCAAGCTTTCACCAGGTTTAGTACTGTTTTAAAGTAAGGTTTCCTTGATTGGTATCATCCATGTTTTAATTTTTATCGCTTTCAACGAACACATCTTAAAAAATATTCATCTAAAGCATTCTAATGAAAATGAATGTAAATTATATTTTGAATATATATATATTTTAAATTATGCAAATATAAAATAATGAAAACGCATACAGAACAACAACCATTCTGTACTGTGGGAGTAAACCAGAGAACCCAGAGGAAACCCACACGGACACAACATGGAACTTCTACCCAGATTGGGATTTTAATCGGGAATCCCCAGCACTGAGAGGCGAATGTGCTAACCACTGAATAACACCCGTTCCTGGTTTATGAACCTCATTGTGTACCGACATGTAAGAGCATTCTATACCTTGTCCAAGAGATGATTTAAGGATTAAATAGTAATTGACAGTCAAAATAAGAATCACATTTTTGCAAGTATAATGATGAAGAGTTCGCAATAATTAATCCCGGACCATTTTTTTCCCCCACCGTTAAACTTAGGGTTCATGTGACCAGGAAAAGTTTTTCTGCCGAAACCTAATTTGGGCTATATTGACCACTGGAACTTAGCTTTTTCTGTGTCCCTCAACAGCAATGGCATTCCAAATTGTTGCCTGCATTTAAAGCCTTAAGAATTGTGTGTTTGACAAATTGTTGTTGGAGCTCCAAAGATGTTTTGGATACTGTTTGCTGAACTGTGCAAATTTGTTTATACGAGAATGATTTCTGAAATCCTAGTTTGACCTCTTTCTGTTATGAAGTCTTTAAGTTGGTCTTTACTTTGTGTCACGCTGTGGAACCCGTGAAAAAGTGCCTGCATGCCAGCGGGAGACAGGATGCCAGGTAGTGGAGAAATAAGTATTTATTTTTAAACAGAAAAAACAGCAAAAAGCAGGGATCCGAGACAACGCGTGACAAAAACAAAGATGTGCAATGGACAAATGAAAACACAGACGTAAAAAGTAACACAGGAAATAAGCACACAAACAAAAACATAAAACAAACTCTTTTATTTGTTTATTAAACAAATAAAAAGAACTAATAAACTTAAACAAGCTAATTAACTGAGGCGGTGAACAGAAAGTGGGTCAGGTAAAGGCAATGCCTGACAGATACTATCTTGACTTCTTTGGTTATATCATGGTTAGCAGAGTAAATTGTGGATCTATATAAAATATAGCTATTATTATTTTTGCCTTATTATTAAGTACAGTAAATGCATAGCTTACTGTTACTAATAATATTCAGTAAATCTTGGTTTTAACCATTAATGTAAGAAGGTTAAATGAAGGGCTGAATAATTACTCTGACCTGGTGCAATCATTTATTTAAAAACAAGACAATTTGCATATGAACCACATTTGGTACACACAGCCCGGTACTAACACTTGTGGAAATGGGCCAGATTTTTATTAGCACTTTAAAGTATTCCACTAATTAGATACTGTGTCTGAACTATTTGCATTACAGTAATTATATCAGAAAAATGTATAGTATTTAAAAATAGGATTTAGAGTATATTTAAATGACTGACTGCTGTTTAAAAGATTGTAAAAGAAAAAAAAAGCATCTGTAGGATTGACATAAAATATATAAATGAACATGATGTTAGCCTGAAGGCACAAGAGTGGATCTATTAAGTGAGAATGAGTAATCGAGAGACAGTAGGGTGGAGGTGAGACACAATGACAGGAAAAAGATGAAGAGTTAAACGGATGGAAGAAAAGATTTAGAGCTTGTCAGGAATGCCAAGCACAATGAATGTCTAAGGAGCCGCTTCAGGGATGGAGTTAAAATGGCTCTATTAAAGCAACTCAACTAAACAGTCACAATTTAAATTGTACTATTGGCCTGGCAATTTAATCACATAATTATTAGTGAAGAATTTAACCTTGTCAGAATTGATTAGATCTGGGATTTAAAAAAGGCTTAAATTGCTATAGTACACATGTGGTTTAATCTATGTGATAGTGGTGTACACAGGAACATGGGTAGCAGATACATAACTCAAACTTCAAATGGCAACAAAGGGAAATTATGATGTTTGCCATTGGAAGAAGAGCTGGAAAACAGCCCTGAAACCTTCTATGAAAAAGCAGCTCATTTATCAAGCATTGGAAGGCTGACTTTACTTTTAAGGCAACAATTGTAAGGTAGAGTTCTCTCTCCTTCAAGTAGTTGGATGGGCAGCTTTTAGTAAGGCTGATATCTTAAAAGTGTTTAATTAAAACGCCCCAGTACAACCTAAAAGTGTTTGAACCTTGAGCAGCTGTCATGAATCATGCTGAGCTCACATAGTGTGCAAAAGTCTGGCTTAGCCAGAGTCGAGATCATAACCTGGCTTTATTTTCAGATGTCCCACACCTGCCAGCTCACCCATGCTGAGCTTTGGACGAGAGCAGCGTTGCTAGCTGTGCTGTGCCCTGTTCATCATCACTGATCAGGTTATCGCCACACATCTGACTCTATTAGTTGCCAGGAAGAGATGGCAGACTTAGGGTAAACTACTTTTTAAGCCATTTGTAATATAACACAAGAAATCAGCTTCATAAGTAATTTTGGTGAAAAAATTAATAAAATATATTTGTGGAAATACAGTGGTGGAGATTAGTACACATATTTTAATCTGAGAAGTCTCTCTGCCTCGGTCATGAACATCACAGACACAACTGGCTGATGTAATAGGTAGCTCAGTGGTTAGGGTGTCAATCATACTACATGTTTTTTTTACAGAATTGTTTTGCTTTATTGGCTCTAAATGTGTTTTCTGTTTTTCTGAGGTATCTTGAGGAGTCCACATCTCCTTGTCTATGACATTGCCGGAGCACTGTGGATAAAATAAATATGGAAAGCAAAATGGACTTCTTTTGGACTGACAGCATTAAAGCCCTAGAGGATGGACTCAAAGAACTCATATAGTCCATATAATTTTTACTATTGGTAAATATGGACACATGTTTG
Organism: Xyliphius kryptos; assembly: GCA_025769995.1. Taxonomy (NCBI): domain Eukaryota; kingdom Metazoa; phylum Chordata; class Actinopteri; order Siluriformes; family Aspredinidae; genus Xyliphius; species Xyliphius kryptos. Next base: position 6,459 of record JAOUQT010011706.1, on the reverse strand, counting down.
ATGCTGCCCGGCCGCTCAAAGAGGATGAGTCCCCCACTAAGCCTGAACTCTGTAAAGCTGCTTTGTGACAACACACTTTTGTAAAAAAGCGCTCTATAAATAAATTACTTGAACTTGTTGTTGATGTGTCGATATAAAGGTTTTGGGTTCAAATCCCAGGTCCTGTATAATGATATGCAAGTCACATGAACTGGAAATTTTAAATTGTCTCTAGGGGTAATTTAATTTGTCTGTCTCTCTGTCCTGCAATGAACTTATTACATGTAAAGGGTTGTTCTTCGTATTTTATCCGGTAAAAGACATTAATATGCTAAAGCACCTATTGTAATCATTATTAGTAAAAAATAATTTCAAATATAACTTAAAATTTACTGTCATGCTTAACAATAGAAATGTGCCTCTTCCTGCTGTTTGGTTGATGCGATTACACACTTTATGCTAAATTTAGAGTCTCTCAGTCGCTTTTCTATGTGAAGAAAACCTCCAGCATAATTTGAAGTTGTTCATATGCTAAATCTATAGTAAACAAACAAAAAAAAAACAAACATAGCAACTCCCCAAAATCTATTAGTGAAACCCCAGCTGAGTTTTGATCTGATACTGCCTATATTATCCATTCTGAGACACTGAGATTTAACAATGCTTTGTAAATGAAAATTAAGTCAGCAGTGTATCCCTATTATCAAATCATTTCTTACCTAATAGCGTGCATACATTACAAAATGACCTTGGGCTTACATTATAAAAGAGTACTTCTGGGAGCATAAGATTTTTATTTTTTCACATGTGAATTGACTACCATTTTGTATTGAACTTTTGAAAGTCTAAGTAAAACATAAAGTCTAAAAAAGACTTTATGGGGTTGTTGGCCCCTCCTGTCATAAATACTACATCTCGGCCAAAACTGAATGCAATTGTCGACTGATAAAAATTTTATGTTGTTGCTACAAGGTTATTAAAACAATGCCCTGGTGAATGTATACCATAAAACCCAAATCATGAGTGAATGTTAGCTCCAAACCTGTAATGAGATGATGTGAGAACATTGTAAAATTAAATTAGCTTTATATCGGTTCCGTTACCCCTGCTGATATAATAGATTTAGAGTCTGTGCAGGAAAGTAAGCTATATGATGAATTAGGAGAGTGCTCATTTTGTGTGACGAATTAGGCAGAAGTTCTGTATGTGAGTCTCTGTCCTCTAGCATCTCAGCATTTCTCCCTGTGGTTTGCCAGAGCCTGAGCACCAATACTGGGCTGACAGATTACCTGTCTTAGAGTTTGCTGCAGGGGTCCCCTTCTGCTCCACATAAGGTCATTTACCCACTGCATAAGTTTGGAGGTGCCTCAATGTGACCAAGCACTTTTTCTGCATTCTGCCCTCTCCTTAACTCACCTGGTAGGAATAGTAAGACTGGTCCAGACAAACATTTGTTTATCAAATACTGAACACTTTAGTCTTCTGTCTTTATTCTTGGTTGGAACTCTGTCTCCCATGCGGCTGGCGTACATCCCGTCATCTGTTTGTATATGTTTCCTGGTTTTAAGTCCATTTAAATCTTTATTATTCCCAGACCGCAGCCTGTGTGGTATCTATCCTGGGAATCTAGTAAACGTGTCACGTTTGCAGAGTGGAATCTGTAATAAAGTGCCAAAGTGCAAAGTAAAGCCGGCTTTACTTTACACAGAACACAGGGAATTGAACAACGCATGACCTAACATGAAAGATGTGCATCAAACTAAGGCTAACACAGGGCTTACATAACAGAACACAGGAACCAAATTGCAAGTGGAAATCGGTTTACGGACTGAATCACGTGCGCCGATCAGTACGCAAACTAAATCCCATGGTTCGCAGACTAAATGGTGAGTGTAGGCAAGGACACACCGGCCTGCATGAAACCCACAGCAAATTGCTGAAGTCTGAATTAATTTTACGGGTTCGCTCTGGGAAGCGTGTTTACCACATGAGGTGTGCTTACGACGAGACCATCCTGGGCGAAATTAGGAAGAAGCCTGCATAATAGCTGGGAAAATATCGTTGGACAGAAATGAATTGATTTGTTCCTTAGTGCACAATGATTTGAATCCATGTCTCCACAACCACGTTTCCTCCAGCCTCCACGCATACTCCATAGCCTACAAAAATGCAAAAAAATCCAAAGTTGAAAACGAAAAAGAATATTAAAAATATATATATGCTCACCCGGCGATTACTCTGGTCTCCAATGTGGTGGCACCTCTTTCTGTCACGATTGCGTAAAAGTGGAACCTGTGAGGAAGCGCCGAAGCGCAAAGTGAAGCCAGGATGCCAGGTAGCAGTAAAATAAGTTTTATATCCAAACAGGGAAGAATTTCACAAAACCAGGGAACTGAACAACGCATGACCTAAATTGAAAAATGTGCATCATGCTTAGGGTAACAAAAGGCTTAAATAACAGAACACAGGAACCAAAACATGCACACGAATCAATGAAATCAATGAAAGCTCAGTTAATTGACTATTAAATGAGTACTAATAAACCTAAATGGGCTAATAAACTGAGGGCGAAGTGCAAAAGAAACAAAGAATCAGGTGCAGTGCAGACAAAACAGATTTGGTCTTCTAAGCAATTACTTTGAGTTACATAAATGCTGCTGGTTACATAACTTAGTGTTGAATTAAACAACATCTAAGCACACTTCTTTCTGTCAATCAGGAGCCAGTCTAGATTTCATTATCCCTGGTATCGAGGACACAATTTCTAATTATGCATATTACCCGCCTTTATGAAAAACTACTATTGAAAATTATTACATGTTCAGGTAATAATTTTTTTGATTATTGAAATTCCAAAATTTATAATAAAACATCCTTAATCATCATAAGGAATTTTCTTTCTGGTGTTCAGAGATGGGTAGCTTTCGTTTCTCTTATTAAGAAACTGTCCATTTTATATCTCTTACATCATTATGTCAATAGCATCGCTGCTTGCTATGGCTTAGTAGGTAGCATTTGGAGATGATTTTTGGACAGATGATCTATCTGTTTTCAAACATTTGTCTAAAAGCTTAAATGGTCTTTTTTTTTTGAAAAAAAAAAAACAAAGAATTAATTTTGAAAATAACCAACAATAAGCATGTGAGCATCAGAGTTGCATTAAAGAGCAATTGGGAAAGGTGGCGTGCGCTGATCAATCTTGTATTTTTTACATCACGTGGCCAGGTTTACATCACTGGTACATGCAGTGAAAGGCTTTAGGCAATCGTTTTCTGAGCAATCATTTGTCCTGCCATCCATGTGTAAGTTACATTGATGCATACCACCCACCCAAGCACTGTAACAGACCTTATATGGATGATGTTATTCTTGAATGGCTATGGCACCCTTCAAAGGGATAATGAATTATACAGCCTATCTTACAATTAGTATGGGAAGCCGAACAAGTCAAGTCAATTCAAACTGAGACAGTCAGTCGTCGGCGCAGCGCAGACCAACCACTTAGCGCCATCCACTGACTGGGCACCGCGGCGCTATTCACTGACTGGGTGGCGCAGAGAGAAACAATTTGAATGGCGCGGCACAAACCAAAGGGAGGCGCGACAACTAATTATTAAAATTTTTTTTACCCGCAATTGTTTTCTGAAACGTTTTCACTTATGCTGGCAATCGTCACTATAAAACATGGCAAACAGTGCTAGAAGAATAGTGGAAACGAGGAATTCTTGAAAGAAACGATAATAGATATACAACAGAAAATGGTTTAAGAAGAGAAATGAGAAGACTTGCTTTAGCTGTAGCTCCAACCCCAGAATCCAATTGGTCAACTTTTTAATTCTCTCGACACTTTTCTGGAGAAGCTTCACGTGGCCATAATAACATGAGAAAGAGGTGATTGCACAAATGCATTAACAAATGCAAGAGTATCCTACAAATTTGAGTTTTTCCTGTTTCAGAATCATATTCGATATCTAATTATTAAGCTATTATTGCATTTATAATAATATAAAGATTTATTTGCAAATGTGAACTTAAAATAGTGACCTGAAATACACAACAAATTAATTCATTTTTTAAACAAAACTTTTAATAGAATATACAATAAAGTGAATCTGCATGAATGTGTATTTTATAAAAAAAATCTTGTTTTTGATGTCAAAGAAGTGCAAGTGTCGTTTGCTGACACAACAGTTGTCAGCTATTACTGTCAAAAGTTGAAAGTGTTCCTCCAAACAATGGCAAAACCTTTTTAAATTACTGTAAGTTCTTCTAAATGAACTTGAACAAGACTGGAGTTTGCATTAACTAAAATAAGCTGATTTTGCTGAAATAATACTCGGTGTGTTCACCTTCAGTTACTTAAATCTAGACTTCATCAGTTCATGCCGCATTATTCAAACTGATCGTCTCTGCGACACCCAGTTGATGGCACCATGCTTCCCAGTGGGTGGTCAGTCCGCACCGCGCAGACTACTGAATGTCTCAGATTGAATCGACTTTTGACTTGTTCGGCTTCCCATAAAGTAATCTAAAAATACCATAGTCAGCTGACAAACAATTGTAATACTTTCCTGCCAGGAACTTTATAAATCCTAATGTATGTTGACTTAACCTGTTAATTTTGTCATTGTTAATATTTAGAGCACGCCACCTTCAATTAATGAGTCAATTACTGAGAATTAGTGGCATATTGTTGTATTGTTGGCAGTATTGTTGGGTTTGCTATTTGTTTATTACTCTACTAAACTTAAATTACTTTCTATGCATATCAAACATGTCTGAAATGAAATATTTAATGTAAAAACTAATATTTAATGTAATAAACACACATATTGATTAAAATAAAAAACATTGAGTCAACATCATAACATTGACCACTTACTTTTGGACTTTCAGTTTGAGATCTCAACATTCATATATGACTCAATAGCAGGTGCAAGCTACCATACCATGCCATTTCTCTGGTATCAACCAGAGGTCTGTGTGCTGACTGACTGCACAAAAGTCTGCTGCAGGACCGCAACATCACCCTAAATTTTAAAAGTATAAAAACTATTTTAAAAATTACACAACTTTTAAAACAGTAGTGTGTGTTTTCTTCTGGGTATTCATTATTGTTCATGGTTATGGTCAGTCCAATCCTGATTTAGTTTTGGTTAGTTTAATTTTGTAGTTTTCCTTTATAGTGCCTCAGTTTTTTAACCAGTTTTTTAATCAATATACTTGTTTCTGAACATTACACTGGTCAACTTCCTGGCATCTTAGGAAATGACTTGTGCATCTGCATCTGACTTGTGCAGGGCTGCTGACAATATTCCAGGCAAGCCAGTGTTAAGGTTGCATTTATCCAAGAAAAACATTTTTCACAGACATGGCATGCCTCAGGAAATCTGCTTACTGTCACAAGGAGTAGTGCAAACCAAAGATGTGAGGTACACTGCTTCTGTGTTTTATGGCACAGGACAAAATTTTAAGATAATTTTATAATTTGTAAGCAGATCTTTATCAAGTTAAAGTGACTTACATTTTAGATTGTGGGTTGTTTTCTTATCTTCACTGTAAGTTTTAATATGTAAGGGTCAGAAACTAGACCTTTATTTGATTTTGTTTCTTTTTAATGTCTTAATCCAATTTAGTGTGGTAATAATCTAGTGCCAAGCTGCACAGTGTGTTTGGTAGTATAAACCATACACATAGCATTTAACCAAACTAACAAAAGCTGATATGTACACTGCTCCCTATACATTCTTGGATATGTGGAAAAGCTTAGTACATATAACACATACATTATATCTAGTTGTATAACCTCTTATTCCAGACCTAAATAAATACATTAATATATAGTAAGTCCTCATTTGCATTTATTACAGCTACTACTTTTGTGGGAAATCTTAAATATTCTTGGTGTGCCTGTGAATAAGCATCTGTAAGGTATTTTTGGGCTGTTGGACAAGATAGCATGACTTGCATTCTCACGTAATTACTAAAGCTTCAGACTTCTTTTCAGCAAACTATTGCACCTTCTGGCTGTTCAGAGGGATTTTATCACCAAGCTAATTCTTACGCAAGCATTTACACAGACTTACAATACAGTAAATATTGTAGCACTGACATTCACAAAACATGAGTTATTAAATATAACTATTATCAGTTTACCTGAATATGCTTGTGTGGACTTCACCCCGTTCAGCTGGTGGAGAGCCTTTCGACTTTACTGTAAACGGTTGCTTCCCACAATAGTCCTGTTAAAAAATTAAGCAAAAATAAACAAATTCATTGTCATATCGGGGATTTCCGGGGAAGCCCCGATGACGCACCAGTCACCTGTTAGAGGGCGTGTTGCGTCACCGGAGTAAGCGAGTCTGTTCTGTCTACCGGTTGCTTGTGGTCGTATCTGTTACCATGCTACCTTCTGTATGTGGACTGGGACTTGTTGCGACAACATTGTATCTACCTGTGTTTCAGGAGCCTTAAGGACTT
>JAOUQT010011697.1:0-12157 GCA_025769995.1 Xyliphius kryptos | reverse complement strand
GCACGTGGAGGACACACACACTACTGAGCCTCATTTGAATGTGTCTTGAGGAATTTCCACTGAAGTTGGATCAGCCTTTCATTTGATTTTCCACTTTGATTTTGAGTGTGATTCCAAATCCAGACCTCCATGGGATAATCATTTAGATTTACATTTTGATCATTTTTATGTTATTTTGTTCTTAATGCATTCCACTATCTACTACAAGAAGATTTTCAACTGAAACATTTATTAATTGAGATCTAGGATGTGTTATTTTGTTCCCCCTTTTTTTTAGAGCATTGTATTAACTTTTACTTTAGGATACATATTCCAAACCTCCACATTCATTAACATACATACCCGATCATAGGACACTTGCAGCAAGTCCAGCATAACTTTATGTGCACCCATGTTTTTCAGAAGCCTCTGCTGTTTCTTAAACACCCCAGAGCTGCACATTTTATTTAATCTTTCCAAAATCTGCCAAAAAAATGAGGTTATTTTTACAGATGTGTTTACACAATATGAACAGTTCTTTATTGTAGTTTGATAAATTAGCTAACCTCTTTAACTTTTTGGTATGTTTCATTGCTTTTTTCAAGTTTTTCCTTTGAGGGGAGAGGATCAGCTTCTGGAGGAGGCTAGTAAAAAAAAATGTCACAAATGTTATTATTTTATTATCAATGGCCTTACATCTAAATGAAATAAAAGGAATGCATTAATATAAAACAAAAGACAAGAGTACTGATAAATTCACAGTTCATGGTCACATCTTAAAATACGCTATAACATGACGAAACAGACATTTCTATTTTGTTTTTAAACATTCATATACAATGTTATCTTACTAAATTTTCTGTAACTTTACTTGATTATTGTCACAACCGTCCTTGTGGTGCAAAAAAACAATTAATAAATCCAAAGGTGTAAAAATAACAGGGTTTTTAATGCAAAGACAACGTGAAACATAACACACACAAAAACGGAGTAACTCATTTGACGCTGCGACACACACAAACAGGAAAGGCGTTTAAATAAAAGGCATATGAGACACGTGACAGATAAAACACAGCTGAAGATAATGACACGACATCAAACTGAAACAAGGACCAATAAGTAACATGACAAGACCGGGAATAAACCAAAAACGAAACTAAGAGCTTGCAGGTCTTACAATTATAAAAATATAGCGAAGGATAGATGTATATACAGCTCTGAGAAAAAATTAAAAGACCACTGCAAAATTATCTGTTTCCCTGAAATACTCTTTATAGGCATATGTTTCAGTAAAATGAACATTGTTCTTTTATTCTATAAACTACTGACAACATGTCTCTGAACAAATTTTTTTAATTTATTTTCAGAAAATGAGAAATGGTCAAAATAACAAAAAAAGATAGATAACAATAGTAATGTTTTACCCAGCGAGAGTTTAGAAATCAATATTTGGTGAAATAACCATGATTTTTAATCAGAGCTTTCATGCGTCTTGGCATGCTTTCCACCAGACTTTCACACTGCTTTTGGGTGAACTTATGTCACTCCTGGTGCAAAAATTCAAGCAGTTCAAGCTTTGCTAGATGCTTGGACTATCCAGCTTCCTCTTTATTACATTCCAGAGGTTTTCAGTGGGGTTAAGGTCTGGCGATAGGGCTGGCCATGACAGGGTCTTGATTTGGTGGTCCTTCACCCATACATTGATTGACGTAGCTGTGTGGCATGGAGCATTGTCCTGCTGGAAAAATCAGACCTCAGAGTTGGGGAACATTGCCAGAGCAGGATAACCTTGTATGTGGCTTGATTCATACATCCTTCACAAATATGAACCTGCCCAATTCCAGCCTTGCTAAAGCATCCCCAGATCATCAACCATCCTCCACCAAATTTCACAGTGGGTGCAAGATACTGTGGCCTGTTTGCCTCTTCAGGTATTCATCCAACATTAGACAAGCAGGTGTTGGGCGAAGCTAAAAATTGGATTTAGTCCTCTATGGTCTTTTGCAAACTTCAGCCTGGCTGTCCTTTGCTTCTCATTGATGAAAGCCCTGCCCCTAGGAACCTGTTACAAACTGTTCTTGCTGTGCACTTCACCCCAGTTGCCATTTGCCATTCCTTATGTAGGTCACTTGGTGTCTGTTGCGTTGTAGTCCCATGTCTGCTGCTTGGCCTTGTTGTAATGAACTGCTTTCTTAGAACTTTTAAGGATGTAAACAATATGACACTCATTGTTTCCCTCTGCTGAAGCTCGAAATGAGCCCTTCTTTTCCTCACTCAAGACTTTTCTTTTCAACTCCCTTGGTATGGTTAATAGGTATTTCTTAATTCCAATTACTTTTGAGCAATTCCTAGGACTTGGTTTGCCATCCAGCTTGTCTTAATTGCAAAAAGATTGTAAAGACTACTGCATAGTTGTTAATACTTTTCTTCATTGAAAAGGACTTGGTTCAGGTGATCAACTAATCAGAAGCAGATTTAGTAGAATGAGGTGTACTTGGGTTGGAATTCAACTGACACTGGAATGGAATGGAATGGTTGTCATACGTCATTCGATTTTTTATAAAACTGTGCAGTGGTCTCTTATTTTTTATCAGAGCTATATATAAAAGCAAAAACAATATAAGTGAATATATAGAAGAACACCATATTCATAAGACTTCAGATTTTCAAAAAACAGTCCTAAAAGTTATTAAAAAAAAACCACCCACTATTACATATCTGTCATTGACAAAAGTATGTGAATGTTTAAAATTAGCAAATAATTTAAAGGTGCAATTAGAGTAAGTTGTTTAATCAATAAAATGACAAACAAAAAACGCATCCCCTCTCATCTGATAATGATCAAATTGAAAGCACATGACCGTAAATCACAACATGGATAGGGTCAGAGCACAGAGTTAGCCGCAGCATCCCTAAAGTAATGATTACATTGGAAACTTTAGTGGACGTGTATTAATGTTGCTATTTCATAATGTTCACATAATGTCACCAAAATGTGCAGTATATACAGTATGACCTGCTATGATCTGCTCATGCATTTGGCATAGTTGGCAATAAAAAGTGTTTTGTTTTGTATTTTTTGTCTTATGACAAAACATAACAACACGTACATACATGCCATTTTCAAGATGCATGCATTTGCTGATAAAATAAATGTAAACCTTTATTTCTGGTCTGACCAGAAAATCTGAACTCAACAATAAGGCCTGTTTTCTCAGTAATCCAATAAGAATTAAATACAGCACACACAATGAGAAGTGAAACAGCAAATGTTTTCCAGATGCCGTTAAAGGAACATGTCACTTTTGTTTTTAGTATGAGATAAAAAGTCTAAGAACTCACCTTTTCTTTTTCCACCTTATCACCTTTACTCCCCTTATCCTTAAAAATAATTTTAATAATATTATATTGTTAATGTTTATTGTCTTACACATTTCTGACTCACATTTACATGTGCAAATGTTTTTAACAGGTCAGCTGTTTTAGAGAACGCTAAATCGATTCAACAGTCAAAATGTCTTAAATGATAAAAGAAATGTCAGTTATGATAAGAAACACAAACTCTGAGAAGATATTTAAGACACAAAAGGAAGGAGTCTGCAAAAAAAAAAAAAAAAAACTTGAAAAAAAACAACCGACCAACTGCAGATCAGCTAACCTTAACGAGCAGCGGGTTAAATCCAAATCAAATCCAATTTCATAGCCAAGTTGCTTTGTCAGCAACTTTGCCCATTACTGTTCATAAACGGTCAAGTAAACAATCAGAGCCGACTGGATGACACTATTAATCTAAAAGAAAATAATTTTTGTTTAACAGATACGTTAAATATAATACCTATACAATTAAACACAGGAAAATTCTGAGGAGAATTTGGCTAACCCTAGGGGGTCGTCAGCCAGACATTGATACACAAGTACAACCTACAGCCCATCAAAGACAAAAACAGGACATCTTTTAGCTATATAACTTTAGCGCGGGAGCGCGACAGTGCGCCATGAAGCATCGTCAATGAATCTGATATTTACAATGGAACGTAAATATTTATCCATTAATTTATTCAATTATTCACTCATTATCTTTTACTTAATCCTCTATTAGGGTCACGGTGGGGTTCCCCATGCCCAGATACACATGGTGGGCAGATACACCCAGGACAGGGCACCAACAAGCGCGCGCATGCGCACACACACACACACACACACACACACACACACACACACACACACACACACTATACGGCGCAATTTAGAGCATTCAATTTACCTTGAATCCATGTTTTTGTACTGTGAAATGAAACCGGGGAACTCAGAGAAAACCCACACAGACAAAGGGAGAACATGGAAACTCCACCCAGATTGGGATTGGAAACAGGACTCTCCAGTGCTGAGAGGCGAACATGCTAAGTAAGCCACTGTGCTGAAGTGATGAAGAAGCTGCCCACAATTTTAGAATTTAACAGAAACCTATTGTAACAGGCTTTCTGCATTAAAACTATAGCATCGTTCACACATCAAATTGATGCATATTTTATTAGTACAGTGCTTCCGTTATGCAATTACGAACTGCAAGCCACCTCCCAGCCACACATTTAGACTTACATTTACACTTGCATGTAAAACGCTTTGTTCATACATGTAGGCTGAACAAGCTGGCATGTTATTTTATAAGAATAAAAGCATAAAGCAGTACAGTAAGTGTGTTGCAGCTTCTACAAAATAAAATAAGCTGGGGTTTAATTTAGAGTCCGTGTCTGCATGCAAAGTATATTTAAGTCTCTGCATCTCCTATTCTCTTATTTTTAAATGACTGAAAACGGGAAGCAGTAAAAATAAGTACACAGTAAAAAAAAAAGGCTTCCGTCTTTCACCCATAAGCATAACAGCACCCGGTGAGCAACTGCAATTCATCGAGAATTTGTAATAAAAACGTAAAACATAAAAAGTATAAAGTACTTAGATATATTTATGGCTGTTGGCAAGTGAACGTAATCACGTAGTGATTAGTGCGCATTCTGAAAATTAACCATGGTTACAGCTCACGGTGTTTCATACTGGAAGCCAAGCACCGTTTGAAGTTTGAATGCGTTCCGATTTCATTCATAAATAAGAGCTGCAGAGACGAAAATATTAGATCATTCATGAATCAGATTTACAGATACAATAATGTATAAGAATATATTTATTCTAAAAAAATAACATACCATGTAAACATGTTCTAATACTCTAATGTTTTTATTATAATATATATTTTATCATGAATTCCGAATTCATTGAGGGTGCTGTACAGTGTGAGGTCATGCTAAAGTTGAATTGCTGACATACTCTTTTTTTATTTTATTTTATTTTTAGTCACTGAAAAAAGGGTTGATGTCACAGAATAATGCATATGAATAGTTATGCATATAAATAGCTGTTTAAAAAGACCCCATAAGGGTTGGAGAAACGGGGGTGGAGCTGTATCTCAACTTTCCAGTAATGTGAGTGTTAAACCAACAGGGACACGGTGGGATGGAAAGAGATGTGAGATGTGAGAACGTACCAACCACTTAGCCACCGTGCCACCCCTCAATTAAAGTCAAATAATTAAATTCAAATAGGATAATAAAAGATAAATAAAATAAATATAGTATTAAAATCATGTCCATATTATCAATATGAATAACTAACTCAAACTTTATACTCAAACTTTTTTTTGTTTACACCCAATATTGGTAGTTTGTATTAAATATTATGATACTCACTTTTTCCTTTTCACTTTTCTCTGACTTTTCCCCTTTATCTTTTTTGTCCCCCTTATCCTTTTTATCCTTTTTGTCTTTTTTCTTATCTGGGGTTTTCTTGACCACCCAAAGCTCTGACTTCTCCACTATAGTACGTAGATGATCCAGGTCAGCTTTGATCAGCTTGTAATTTTCCACATCCTGCTCAGAAATCAAGAGTTGAACCTGGAAAAAAGTTAGTAAAATATAAGGCTTATAAACAGGGCCCAAATAATAATTTAGGCTTAATTTCAAGTATCCATTAAGTTCTATTCTGTGTATGATATAACAGGTAGTTCAGACCCTTAACTTTAATTGGCTGACTGTCCAGTTGTGACATTATTGACAATAATGCACATTTCTGACCGCTTCACATTCATATCAGTGCATGAGATGCATTATTTTCATTATTTAAGTTTTTTTTATGAACTGCATTCCATAATTTGTATAATAATTGTTAGAGAATCAGGAAACCTGTTTCTCTGGGATCAGCGTATATTTAAAAAACCCTTCTTTTCAAACTCTTACATTAAAGATTTTGTTTTTAATAAACACATTCACAAATCAAACCTTTTTTTTTTATTATAGTGTGTTCGTCACCATTATCTAAAAGCAGTAAGGCACTATTCACAATAAGGCACTATTAAATCTATTCACAATAATGCACAACCTTGAGTGCCTTACTGCTGTTTTAAAACGGTTACAAACATAGTATAACACACTGAATTCCTAATTATACGTGTATGAAGAGTATTGTGGAAATATCTGTGCAGATATTAAATAACACCTCTAATTAATTTAAATCAGGTACACTTGTTTATCATAAACTGCATTAAAGCCTGCTAAGCTTCTATAATGTTATTGTACTGCACAAGTCAAAGAAATGCACGTGTATAATTCATGCAGTAGATGAAGATCAAAGACATGTAACTAAACTGGCAAGGCCCGTTATTTAAATTAAGCTACAAAACAATGTGAAAATCGAGGTCAAATGATGAATAGATCACTTAAAATAAGGGAACATCATACATGCTTGATTTGAGGCTCTACTTCCTTTTAACAATTCATTTACCGATCATTGTAAAGTGTAGGTTGCATTTAAAGTGCACTGTTTAAATGTATTTTAAAATGATTTGTATGAACTCATCAGGTTGTCTTGAAAAACAGGATACAGAAACACTGTCTCTTTTGCTGGCATATGCACAAATGTTAACATAAAACAAGATCATAATTGTACAACTGTGTACAAATTATAAAATACACTACATTGCCAAAAGTATTTGCTTACATCCCTTTCATGGCCAGACCTAGGCATGCGGAGTGTTTTTACATTTGTAAAAAGAATGTGTCGCTCTCAGGAGCTTTGTGAATTCCAGCGTGAAACTGTAATAGGATGCCACCTGAGCAACAAATCCAGTCGTGAAATTTCCTCGCTCCTAAATATTTCACAGTCACTAAGCCATGAAGATATAGGCCGAGTAAACTGACGGAGTGGAAAATGGAAAGTGCACATAGTGCAATAAGGTCGCCAGTTTGCTGCAGAGTCAATCACTACAGAGTTCCAAATTTTATGTGGCCTTCAGATTAGCTCAAGAACAGTGGAATGAGTTTCCATGGTCGAGCAGCTGTATCCAAGCCATCCATCACCAAGTGCAATGCAAAGTGCCGGATGCAGTGGTGTGAACTCTAGGACTCTAGAGCAGTGGAGACCCATTTTCTGGAGTGAGTGACTGCGCTTCTCCATATGACCATATGGTTTGTCGGTTGTCAGGAGAACAGTACTTGTCTGACTGCAGTGTGCCAAGTGTAAAGTTTAGTGGAGGACAGATTATGGTGTGGGGTTGTTTTTTAGGAGCTGGTCTTGGCCCCTTAGTTCCAGTGAAAGGAACTCTGAACGCTTCAGCAAACCAAGACATTTTGGACAATTCCATGCTCCCAACTTTGTGGAAACTGTTTGGAACTGGCCCCCACCTCTTCCAACATGACTGTGCACCAGTGCACAAAGCAAGGTCCATAAAGACATGAATGACAGAGTCTGGTGTGGATGAACTTGACTAGCCTGCAGAGTCCTGACCTTAACCCAATAGAACGCCTATGGGATGAATTAGAGTGGAAACTGAGAGCCAGGCCTTCCTGCCCAACATCACTGTGTGACCTTACAAATGTGCATCTTGAAGAATGGTAATGTGTTCCCATGAACACACTCCTAAACCTTGTGGACAGCCTTCCCAGAAAAGTTAAAGCTGTTTTAGCTGCAAAGGGTGGACCAACGTCATATTGAACCCTATGGATTAGGAATGGGATGTCACTTAAGCTCATAAGTGACTCAAGGCAGGTGAGCAAATACTTTTGGCAATAAAATGTATGATCCTAAAGTCAAAGCAGTGCAAGGGTATTGTTAATGTGAGTTGTCTTAACATTTAAATGTTTTGTAGAATTTACCTGTTTGAAAGTCTGCAGAACTTCTTGTCTTTGACTGAAGTGTTTAAAGAGGAGATGCAATGCACCTGACACTAATGGAGGGTAGTCATGCATGATGAGATGAATTAGCACTCGCAGAAACATCCGTCCTCCTTCATCATCCACCTCCAAAATGCTGTTTGCTTTCCTAATGAAAGAGAAATTGAGACATGCTCATCAAAGGCAAGTATCATACCCGTGTAACGAACACCTAAACACAAACAAGTATCAAGCATCATACCCAACTCCAAACATGGCTTCAGATTGCTCTCCGATGAACTGCAGATTGATGGCTGCTGTTGGAAAAACATCAAGTCAGATAAAATCGATTATTCAACTATAACAAATGTACCATCTTTACATTATGCAGTATATATATTTATAAAACCTTTGGTTCTCATCCTAAAATCTGATTGGCTGAGCCATTTGTTCAACTGTGACATTATTGACAATATTGCATGCTTCATATCAACGCATGATATACAATACAGTATTTTAAAGAATTGGTCATTAATGGAAATATAAATTAATATTAAATAGAATATCAATTTCTAAAGAGCACTAAACCTGTTGCGGTCGTTGTTTATGAATTGTATTCTACAAAGTGGCCTTCTTAATGGAATTTTTAAATTGGTAAAGAAACCAGTAGCCTCAGCAATCAACGTTCTCTTTAAAAACGGAACTACATGATGTGGCGGAAAACCAGTTTATTAACAATTAAGTTTTAAATAAATACATTTATTAATCAAATCTTGTTTTTTTATTATAGAGTATTTGTAACGTTTCATACAAAAAATAAGCTTCGCAAGGTTGTGTATTATTGTGAATAAATCACAGAAAAAAGGTCTGTCAGCATCTCTTTCCCATGATTTATTCACAATGTGCCTTATTGCTTTTATATACATACATGTGTATGTGTGCATGTCCTGACCTGTACTCTCTACGGATGAAGTTGCATCCGCATCTGCCATTGGATACACCTCCACAAACTCCTTCTTAAAGACTGAGAGCAGGAAAGAAAGCCGATAATCCAGTCGCACATTCAGAATGAACTGCACGTTAATAAAACACAGTTAGGAATAAATAGTTTCAACAGATAAAGAGAGATTAGATGATCCTACAGAATTTTGGGTGTAAATTCACACCTGTAGAATCTCCAGAATCTTTAGTTTTGTGTCCATAACCATGATGTCCTGGTTGTCAATACTGTCTTTAGAGCGTATTGGTCCATCCAGTAGACCACGACCATTCTTTCTGTTCAGTACCATGGTCGACATTATTTGGCCCATTCCATGAATGGAGCGCCTTATGTTCTTTGCTAAAATAAATATATATAAAAAATAAACCTTAAAAATTATTATTGCAAATAAGAAAACTTGAAAATAATATTTAATATCTCACATGCAAAACAAATGTTTATATAATTTAATTAAAAACACTATATGCACAGTTGTGACAGCTACAGCTGATTTTATTATATGTTTTGTAATAAGTTGTACACCCCGTTACACTATATTGACTTCCACACTTCTGAGCAGGCTTTTTACAAGTATTCATTATTTTTTGGTGTCTGTTGGGTTTTTTACTCTTTCATCTGGAAAAGCATTAGTGAGGTTTTGACGAGAGAGCCTTATTCGCAATCTAGTCTATATAGAAGGTCCTTAATGAGGTTTAGGTTAGGACTCCTTCACAATAAACTTACCCAAACATGGCTTTGTAGATATTGCTTTGTGCAGTTATCCTAAAACAAAAAAGGGCCCTAAACTGTTCCTACAAAGATGAAATGATAAAAATGTCCAAAATGCATAGATTTTTTATATACCTGTGGCAACCATTACTAGCTGATATCTAGCTAATAACTTCCAATAAATTATTAAATAAAAACGCAACGTGAATATGAAAACAGGATAAAGTACAATAAAAGCAAGAACTGAAGTTTAATGGTACTCAAACTTAATTAATGTCCTTCCACTGCATAAATCCAAAATATAAAATATAACTTAAGAGTTTGTAATTTTTACTATTATAATTCCAACAGACATGGTTATATTACAACCAACAACTACGCAAGGTAAAAAATATAATCTAAAATTGCTTTGCTGATGTACAGCAAGCACTTACCAGACCCATCATCATTGAAAGTTGGATTGGTCACTGAAGGGTTAGGAATGCAATCAATGATGCCCAGTAGTGTGCGTGTAAGTCTTAACAGCTCAAAAAAGCTGTAAAACCCAAAGTAAATCAAATGTCTAGCAAGGCTCACCACCTGAGAACATGAAGAAAAATCTGTATTTGAAAAAAGTAATTAAATTTAGTATAATTAAGCAAAAGCAAAACATATTTTGGGCACCAAAACCTGTAGCTGTGAATTGGTGGGTTATGACTGGTGCAATGACCGCATGACAATTATTATAACGTAATAACCCGTAATCACACATTTTATCATTTTAAAATACTTTTGATCAAATTGTATGTGCTGCAAAGCCTAAAGGGTTGAAATAAATCAATGAAACAGCCACCCATCCACCCCCAGCAGCAAACGCTGTCTTATTTAACAATGATGAAAAAAGAACTGACTTCACACTCCAAAAGTGCTAAAGTGTAATACTAAAATAAAAGTAGTTTCTGTCTGTACAATATTTCAAAAGGGGTTTTAAAATCTCTCTACAGACAGTTTGTTCACAAAAAGGCAGCATTGCAAAATTTTATAAATCCATATATATGATACACTGGTAAAATGATGTATGTTTCTATAAATTATGAAATTTTGTGACATCAAACCTAATTTCAGTGACTAAAAAAATAAAATAAAAAAGATATTTAAATACTGCATTCAAACAAATTCAGTAAAATCAAATCTAATTTTAGTGACTAAAAATAAAAATAAAATAAAAAAGTTGTCTAAAGACTGCATTCAAACAAATTCAGTGAAATCAAATCAAATAAGTAACAATGTACAAGCAATCGTCTTTTTAAAAAAAATCTTTTGGAACAGGCTTTCTGCAATGAAACTCTAGAGTCTTCTGTTATGCAATTGCTAACCTCAGGTGAGAAGTTTCAAGCATACAGCGCGTGCCATGAAACAAATAATGTGTAGTTAAAAACATGTCTTAGCATGCATTCTGAAATAGATATTTTGCGCGGCAGCTTTTTGAAAAACTTCAATGAAACCCGCATTTATCGTACAACCATGCAACAAACAAAATGCACTTAGATACATTTCATGGCGCACATTTTGAAATAGAGCTTTTAGCTGCTTGAGAAAAGAAAAAGCTGGGGTTTTCAATCATTTATCAACGACTAAAAACAGGACAAATTCAAAACATAGGGGTGCTTGGCTTATAAAACGTTGGTGCAGCACCGCGCCGTGAGCAATAACTGCATTTACTTTGCAGACTTACACTGGCATTTTGTAAGCTTCTCCTAACACTAACTCTAGACAAATAGAGAATAGGAAATTCTTTGTCTAGACGCACTACGGCTTATTAGTATAACAATAGACACTAAGTGGCATGCAGCAGAGGTCTGGGGGGAAAGCTGTGCGCACACACACGCACAACAAATCTTATTGCCCGTCTTTCTAGTGCTAGCGTATTTAGTAAAACAAAGCCAGAATGTGAAGGTTATGAATTCAACAATCTACATTTTACCTATAGACCATATCGGGAGCTTTTAAACACCACATGCAAATTCTTTGTCTAGCTGGAAAAGTGGGCCATGACTGTTAAGTGAGTGCCCTACTGGCCTTTTCTTACAGTTACAGCAATGCTGACCTGTATTTTTTACTGAAGGCATTGTCAATAAGGGTAGGAAGAAATGTGTGGCTTGGGATTTATTAAGACTAAATCAAAACCAGAGCGTAAGAATTAAAAGAAGTAAAGATTTGGTGTAAAAGTTTAAAACAGGGCACCATATTTATGTAAAAATATACACTGCTCAAACAAATAAAAAGAACACTT
>JAOUQT010011687.1:0-12158 GCA_025769995.1 Xyliphius kryptos | reverse complement strand
CTTGTATGTGTCATTCCCAAGACGAATTGACGCTGTATTGGCCGCAAAAAGAGGCCCTACACCATACTAATAAATTAGTGTGGTCTAAAACTGTACGTCTGAATAACAGGCATCAGTGGGTTCAAGTTTGTTATCCGCTTCTTGGCCTTGTATGGCGGCAGTTCAAAAAGAAGCAACATTGTGACAGACAAAGAGTGCGATGGGAATTGGACATGACTAAAGGAAACTACAAAAAAAAAAATCAAGTAATGATTTTTTTTTTCAAGGAAATAAAGGAAATAAACATATATAAAGTTAATGTATATATGCACCTGTATACTACATTAACAGGAATTAACAGGAATGTTAATGTGATGTAAATATGCAAACTTACAATTTATTTCCAGTGATGATCACTGGAGACTCCTTTCAAAACTCTTTAAAAAATGTCTTCTGGTAGAAAACCCATCACTGATCACATATTTCACAAGTCTATTCTTAAATGATCTCAATTTTCTGCTTTGCACATGACTGAGTGAGCAATGTACTAGCATATGCATGTTATTCTATGCTAGTAACATAATTGTTAGCATAACAATAATTAACAAAATCCAATGTCTTTATTGCTTCATAAAATTGCTTTATGGGATCCATAATATTTAACATGATATATTATACTAAAAGGTTAATATACACAATAAGGAAGAAATTGGGCCCAGAAAGGTCAGAATTTATACCGGAAAGTCACTTGGCCACTACTAAGCACTTAAGCATGGGAATTGTCACTCAACTGCTATACTTTGGACTTGCATTAAGACATTTTGTCTTAGCTATATATCTAGTCCTATAAAAAAGGTTAGCTAAATAAAGAGTAAATATAATACAATGTGTAAAAATGTTGCACCACTCGGGAATCGTAATTTTTTGTAAAACCAGGCTTGACATTTACAGGTTACTGACGTTAATTGACGACAAGTTACAAAGTCGTCATTGTTCTCGCTTGACCTCTATAATCCTAAAGTGCATCAGTCCTTTCAACCATGAACATTGATTTGATTTATAAAGCAATAGAATATTCACATTGGGTTTGTTCACTGATATAGATGTGCTGAGTAGCACAGTATATGCACAGGACCTGGATAGGTGTAAATCATCATGGTGTCATATATGTTCTGTGTATTTTGTATTATGTTTCAATGTTTAAACAAGAATATAGTCTTGTAGGGTGTTGCGCACTAAAGCACGTCAATTAAACCTTGTAAAAAAATTGAGCCGAGCGTAATCATTAGCATGCCAATCAATAAGAAAGGGCTCTTGTGAAAACCTAGGAGATCATGCATAAAATATAAGAAATCATATTATATCCCAAGATTAAAAGAAATACAACCGGCCATGACTACTAAACAAAAAGACCAAAACCATCTTACACCTGGGGTCAGAAAACAACTGAGGTGTGAATGAAAGCCACTAAATGTAGTATGAGAAAGAGGACCGAATTACTACACAAAACAACAAAAGGTCACCAGAACTGTTTACTTCAGAATCTTAGCTCATTTACATTAAGTGCCTAAGCGGTATTGTTAAAAGTATACTAGTATATGTCTGGGATTTGATGCTTTGCAATGATGTGCTCCATTGGATAAGGATAAAATTAGTGCACATCCCAAGTTGTAGCACCAGGGAGTAAAAGCGTAGTTACTATTGCTCCTGACTGTTTCCAGCAATGTGCTCTACCAACTGAGCCATCGAGGCTTTCTAGTAGTTAAATTTCTTGTAAATAAACTTTCCGAAAAGAATCTCCCTGCTTGGCAAAACCTCGTCCAAGATAATGTGTCTATCGGGGCAGCCTTATGGTCAGGGTAGAGGGCGTGAATTGTAGAATCTATTATAACCGCTTTGGGCAAGTTGCATATGCAGCTAAAGCTCCACTGAGTAAACCACCTAACCCCCAATTTCTACTTGTGCACCTCAAGAGAGGGTTGCACACTGCTCCGGGTATCTGTACGTGCTATGTGCACACCTGGAAGGGTAATTGCAGGAACAATTGTCCTAAGCAGTATTTATTATTATTATTATTATTATTATTATTAATCAACAAGAAGATTGCATATCTCCTCAAGCCATGAAATGTACAGCTGTCTTCTCCATTTTATACATGAACCTTTATACTCACAGGGCTTCATTCAGGGCAGCAAAATGGTGATAATCAAATGGTGCAAGATTCAGGACTATATGAAGAATCTCACTGTGAAAAGCCCTGACTAACTGTTATAATTGTTTCTGATAGTGTTCCCATATTGGCCTTTGAGAATCCCCAAAAATGTAAGCATCAATTTTCAACTTTTGAAGTTTTTGTTGGTCAGCGACTAATGTTAAGGCTCTCCTTGTGTCTTTACCGAAGTTGTCCCATTAGCCCTAGAAATCTTAAAAATAACGTGATAAATCTTTTTCTATACTGTGCACAAATGTTTTAAATAGACAACACTACACTAATCACTACACTCAACACTCTACTTTTATGTAAAACGCAAGTTGGCCACTTTTTTCTTACACCATAGTCTCAAATAAACTGCTAACACATGACTGGGGAGAGAGCAACCTCATATGGAAAGTTTCACGCAACATTGAAGACATCTAAAAATGCTATTATCATAATCAGTAACATGATAAGTTCCATTATTTGCAGATACGTTTCTGCAAGTCTGTTTTTTTATGGAAAATTTGTATTTTTCCAGTGTCTATTTTGTCTATTTTAATGTAAAACTTTACTATTTGGGTATAGGTATTGTTTATTATTATAGCACCCATGGCTAATCATGAAGGGAGCCGGGTTAAATCAGTCGCAAGGTATTATTCATACACTAGGTTACATTTATATTACAGGAATTCACCAAGCATACATGTTTTTGGACTGTGGGAGGAAACCCACACATAAATGACCATATATACAGTATACACTATATGCTATTTTAATGCTAGCTTTGGTGAAAACGACCCAGAGTGTTAGCCTGGAATAGGTACACAGTATATGCTAGCTACCTGCTGACCTATTTTAATGAACTGAAAATATTTTCTGCTTACACATACTAAAAATATATATTTTTTTAATTTATGCTCAGGAATATCGAGTTAATACAAGCACAACAGGTGAAATCTGAAATAAAGGTGAGGCGGGGCTTCCAGGTGGCTTACTTTGGTGAGATATTAGTGAGTAACTGTCAATCGTTCCAAATTTATAAGTAAATTTTCTAATCTTTCATTTAGTCGTTGTTTGTGTCTTCTTAATAGTGAGTTTCACTGTGATCATTTAGACAGACCACTAATCTTTCTGTTCATAGAGTTTATTTATTTCTAATTTTTCATATTGGCATTTTCTCTTACCTGCATGCTAACTGGCTGGCCCTCCTCCATTTTATACTTCCTGGGCAGAGTCTCGACCTCTCGGATGTCATCCATGGTGACGTCACTGGGCAGCACAGCAAACAGCGATGTCACATACATGAGGATGGATTTCTTATCTGGCAGCTGCACAGCCACATCTAGAGAAAACAATTAATAAATGTTTTTTGCCACTTTACATGAACTGCAGTGAGATTTTAAGCAAAATGTGCGTGGAAGACTATTGTGTGAGCTCTCTGACTGATAACATATGGTGTGTGATTATATGCGGAGGTTGTACAGGTTTATTACCCTCAGGATCGAGGAGCTTCTCAATGCTGAGCCTATCTTTGGCAAAGTTAAATGCATGTTCAAGTCTCTCCAGTGGAGAAAGAGCAACAATCTGATCCCAACTAAATGAATGAGGCCTGAAGATAAAATGACAAAATATAAGAGGAGACAAAATGAGATACACAGGTAAGGTCAACATGAAAGAGAGAAGAGATGAGACTGTAAGAAGTAAATTATAAAGCAGAAAAATAAAGAAAAAGCAGAAACATTAAAACGGGACATATACTGTTAATGAGACTAGAAAATGAAAAAGACAAGATACAGACCAAGAGAGAAAACAAGACAAAAGAATAAAAAAGACAGTAACTGACAAGGAAAGAAAAAAAAATCCCAAATACATCAAATAAAACAAGAAACAAATACATAAAACAAAAAGAAGTTAAATAAAATAATGAGACAAAAAAGAAAAACATAGGAACATAAGATGAATAAGAATGATAGGTAAGGAGATGTGAACAGAAACAATCTGAAACAAATACAGGTGGACAATTATAGGATGGAAAAATAAATGAAAAGAGAAAAGATGAGATGAAAAAAAGACAATGAGATAAGAACAAGACAAATAATCTGTTCAAAATGTCTTATAAGACGCTGAAGATCATAGATGTGCGAGTGTTACCTGAAGTGGTAAAGGATAGCATTGAAGGCGAGACCGTCTGTCCAGCTGGTCGTGAAGTTAAGCACATTAACATTGGCTCGGCCACGAGTGCAGTGTCTGACCCAACTCAGCAATGTCTTCTCACTGTTTGTCTGCTGTAGACTGGACATCACATCTTTCATGATGTCTTTCACCTACACCCCACACACGATGATGTTAATGACCCATATATAAAAAAAAACAAATATGCAGTAAACCTGCAAAATACACCCTGTAAAGTGTGTGTGCATACACAAAGTCTCACCTGCCAATGTAAGATGATACTCCAAATGAGTCCAAGCGTCAGCTTATGATTCCCATCAACAATGTCTGTCCCGCCAATGTTCACCAGGTCCACCTGCAGATAAAAGTGTGTGTCTTAGTCATCACATAGCAATACACAACATCAAAGACATATTACAGGATAATTCTTTCAAAAACTCTCCAAATTCCTCTGCTGCTATACCTCCTAAATTAATGCTTTGGTATTTTCTATAATGTTTTGTTTAAGATGAGAAAGAGATTGGTACAATTCAAGTTGCTTTCTTAATAATACAAATAACCAAAAAACATATAGATAACCACCTTAATAAATGCAACAATCCTTGTAATCAGTTGATGTCAGTCGAAAATCACATTTTATTAGGTTAGCATTTGCAGTTGAATGGCTTGTTCCTTCATCATCATCAGCTATATTTCTAAAACAGTTTTGCACAAAATACTTTTGCTACTTCAGCTTTTCAATAAAGTACAAAGACCATTTAAACATGTGTCCATTAAATAGCATATAAATGCATTGTATTGCAGGATTCTTTTGTATCACGAAATGCAAGAATTTTGTCTTATGAGACCTTACATCCAGGACGATGCAAGAATTGCAAAGTCAAGCGCTGTTGTTTGCTGTCCAGGAGTTTTGTTATATTACCTTCTTTTATTAAGAGAAATATCTCAGTTTCTTCCTCCATTCACACAAACCCTGGCATGTTCGTTTTAACAATGGAAGTTTTACAGTTGGACAAGTGTCGTTTCATTTTCACTAATGTTGTTTCTGCCACACTTTTTCCAACACACAGATTTTTCAACACATTTAAAAAAAATAATAATAATTACATCGAGAGTGAAAAAAGGTTTTTGTAAATAAAATATGCTAATCGATGCAGCTGAAACAAAACTAATGACCAACACTGAAGACATACAGGAGATCATAGTGCAAGGCAGAAGTAAATTGACAAAGATATGGAAAAACAAATAAATTAGCCTAATAAAATAAATAAAAACCTTAGTATCGAACCTGGACAGTGAGGAAAGATAAATAAAGACTACAAGCAAGTCTACAAGATGTCCAGAAAATGAGTTGCTGAACCACATCAAATCCTGCAAGCTGCATTACTACGATAAGGTGACGAGGCTCCCGCCAGACAGCATTTAAAAGAAGTGTAAAAGACTTGTGAAGAGAGTGAGAACAAATGGAAGACTAGGAATAACCTGGATGACAAAATCATGACGTGGACTGGCCTATAAGAAGCCAGATTATTACAAGAAACATGATGCAGAGAGTACTGGAGGGAGCTGACTCGTCCATGCAGCCAACCAACTGGAGGCAACAACGGCTTGTTGAATGACACCATGAACTCAAATGAAACTGTGATTTGTTACAATACTGCAACTTCTGTCTGAGTGCTAATGCTAAATACAGAACTTATAAGCTTGGAGAAGCCAGGAGTCGACAAAGATAGACAAGCCAACAGATAGAATAAAATAAGCTTAGAAAAAAAACTAAGATCCTGACCTTGATTTCCAATCAGTTTTATCATTATACCTGACCACATATAGCCCCTGGTGCACACACAACAAGACAATTTAGTAAGGAATAGACAACTTGGAGGGATTCTGTTGGTATAATTTCACTCTTATAAAGTTCAATAATTTCCCTGTAGAGAAATAATTGCTCAATCTGCAAACCTTTAGAGTCATTTTTTACTTAAAGAACAGCATGTGCATTTACACCAACGGGTCAGTTATCAATTAGTTTCTTCCTTATTACTTAGCAGCTATAAACCATAATTCTCTATTTATCCTTCCTTTTTCTCTTTCATTCATCATTAATAAAGAGATGAAACCCCAAGTTGGTTACAGAGGAACCACAAAGTCTGAAGTGTTTCCCAGGCTCGAATATCTCCATCTGCTAAGAATCAGAAACTCTTAACCAACAATATTTCGAGAGCGTTGAAATTTCAATATTACCCAGACCTATGACTGGATAACAAAACACAAACACCTGTCTAGCAATGAACGTAGAAAACCATATCTAACATTTCCGATGCCAACTTTGATAGATGCAAATTAAATAGCATGCAACATCTCTCACAATAAAATGCATCTAAATATAAAAGGCAACCTGTTATTCCATATAATACAAGACTCGGAAATGAAATGACAGTCAAGTCAATCATTTTAATACAAGTGTGAGAAGTGAGGTATGCGGATAGATGCGACAAAATATATGACCTATGACTGGGTAACAAAACCTCTGAACTAGGACATGGGAATTCCAGATTTTCTCGTAATATTAGGCAGCGTTTACTGGTAAATACTGTACATGCAAGTATTTGCAGATATTAAGAGCTTGCTAAATCTATACCATACCTAGAAAACATTCTTTCCCCATAATGTCAGACAAACTTCCCTGCATCAAACAACGGGGAGAAAATAAGCTCAAGATAGAGAAAGGGAAATAAAATACTTACATTATTTTGGTGCAGCACCTGGAGAACTCGGTTGACATTATTTAGCGCGTGAACTCTGGTTGAACCACGCTCTTTTGTCTAAAACAGAAAAAAAAAGCAGAAATATAGCATGCATAGCTGTGAATAATAATGTAAATTATAAAAATAAGACTGAAGTAGTGCAAGAGTCTACACTAGGAGTTAGTGTTGCTAACAAATTATTTCCAGACAGAATCAATGCGGGCACCTCTAGAAAAGTTATAAAATTAGATAATACAAAAAAGCAGCATACAACAAATTACCCCACAGTTAAAAGAGAGAAGCATTACATGGCTCAATTGTTATTTTTTTTCCTCTATGTCTATCAGTTTCTCAAATCATTCTAGAGGGACTCTGGACAAACACTTCTTTAAATATTGCATTAGTTGTTTGTGATTCTTAGCCGCTAAAGGGTTGACTCGATGACTGCAAAATGAGCAGGCCCTGTGGCTATAAAACAAGCCCAACTCATCACCCTCCACCTCTATTCTAACAGTTGGGATGAGATATTTGTGTTGTTATGCTGTTTTTATTTTTGGCCAAACATGTTGCATTGCATTACAGACAAACATGTCCACTTTGGGCACATGTGTGCAAAAGACATTGTTCCAAAAGACTTGTGGTTTTGCGGAATGCAACTTTAACTGTGTTGCCATATCCTTTTTAGAAAGAAGCGGTTTTCTCTGTCACTTGTGAACATAAACATTTAATATGCTAACTGAAGCCTGTAAAATGTAAGCTGCAGTTCTAGTCTAGTCTGGCCTAGCCTTGGGATGAATTTGATAGGGACGCGCACTCCTGGGAAGACTAGCAACAATCTTTAATGTTTACCATGTGTGAATAATCTTTCACTGCAGAATGATGTAACCTGTATTGTAAATGCCCCAATAATACATCCCATATTGATAGGCAGGTACAATTCTCCTGGAAACAATTTCAACTACAAAAATCATCTGCTCTTTTAAGACAAATTCACACTCATTGATGATAAATTAACCAAGGACAGAAGGTTAACAGCAACTAGGAACACTGAGAAGAACCAGGTTAAGAAAACCTTTCTTATTTGGGTGATAATCTTCATTTGAGTGATTATATTGTATGTTAAACTGTTAGACAGACACTTCATACACACACACACACACACACACAGTGTGAGGGAGTTATTATTAGCATTCCTGGCTCAAAAGAGTCATGCCGAGAGCTAGTATCCATTCACACGTGCATGTGTGGACGCACACACACCTGTCACCAGCTTACAAATCTCAGTCAGAGTGTAAAAACACTAACCAGTGTAGATATGCGTACAAAAACATGTACAGTTGCTGGTTACATCATGATTTGAGCATGTGGACATGTGGAAGGTGTTACAGGACACACTGCTTTAACCGTTTGTTTGTTTGTGTTTAGTCCCATATCAGCAAAATATTGGCTATTTTATGGCATAACCAAGTAACTGAGTATGAAAGACTTAAATCACTTTCTTTATATGAAGGACCTCCAAAAAAGTATTTTAGTTGGTGGGATCTTTTACAACAGTTGTTTCATATTTTCCAAAGGTATTTCTGATCTGCTTTAACTGTAATATTTATACATTTATACATGAATAGGCAAAAAAAGATCGTATGATCAAATACATATAATGTATATCTACCTATTGGTATATTTTAGTATGCATTTATTTTTACATTTAAGATTATATATAGTTTTTATCTGCTGCTGTGGCTCTACTAATAACAAAAAACAGAAATGAACACAAATAGACAGAAAGAAAAAGAAAAAATAGAGCACAGAGCGAACAAAAAGGGTGTGAAAGTGATATTTTCCACTATCCTTGGACACAAAAATTTGTCCTCCGCATTTAACCCATCCGTGCAGTGAAATACATGGATTTATAACACATGCACACACTCACTGGTGAAGTGAGCACGCGTGCCTGAAGCGGTGAGCAGCCTGCACAGTGCCCAGGGAGCAAATGGGGGTTTGGTGCCTTGCCCATGGGGAATTTAGCAGTGACTTGGCAGTACTTGGAATCAAATCAGGGACCTTCTGGTCGCAAGGTTAGTTCCTTTAACCACATGCCTACGACTGCCCCAGAGAGAGAAAAGAGAGAATAGTGAAAGAGAGAACTAGAGAGAGAAAAACAGAAAGATGTAAGGAAACTAGTCAGACGGACAGAAAAAAATAACTGTTGCTAAAGAAATAGAAAACAAAATTTTATCACCAACTCCTTTGATTTAAAATAAGTGATTCCTGTCATTGGGACATTATAAAGACATTAAAATAAGGGTGTGTGTGTTTATGCACATTTGTGAAAGAGAGCTTGGCCAGGTGCCTGATGAAACTACTCTCAGGAATTTCATTCCACACACCAAGTCATCACTCACTCACTCTGCCAGTTAACGTCTCAGCATCTGAGCCAACATTTCATACTCTTCTCCCTCTCACACACACAGCATCACACAGTAGAGGATCCAGGCATGCACACACACACACGTTCACACAATTATAAACACACAGACAAATGGAGACACCACAAACACTCCCTAAAATATTTAGGACATTCAAAAGATGCCTGCAATGGCAATGCTGTCATGTGCTTCTCTTATTATATAGGAATATTTAGTTCTCAGACAAACACACACATACCAGGCTAGTTCCCGTGAGGCCCTCAAGCAGGTCCAGAAGCTTCCTCCCATCTTTAAGGTCAGAAAACATGTCCTTAATGATCGCCTTCCCCGTCTGGAAGATACAAAGAGATAAAAACAATTAGATACACAACCCTCATTCACATACACACATTGCTTTATTTGCTTATCGTGAAAATATTTTCATTCATATTGGCATCACTCTCCAAGAGAAAAAATAGAAATGATTACAAAACTGACGCACACAAGGTTATATTCACAAATTAGGAAGAAGAATTTGAAATCACCAAATCACCTAGCATACCTTTTTTGTACAGTGGGACGAAACCAGAGATCTCAAAAGAAACCCACATAGACATGGGTAAAACATGCAAACTCCACATCGAAAGGTAACCGGTTGTCCAATAATCAAACTCGGGAGCTTCTTGCTGTAAAACGGCCGTGCTACTCGCTGTGTCCTCATGTTGCTCTCTCTCACATTCAATAGACTAAAGTCTGGTTTGAGAAATCATCTTAATCTTGACAAAGATTCCTCCATGTCTCATTCATTGGGTCAGTGACTGACTTTTCATCCATTCATTTTTTTTAAATACAGCAAATTAATATTTGACTCACTGATCACGTCAGTGTTTGACTCACTGAATCTTTTGGGCATAAGGTATAATCATTTATATATTATTTATTAAGTGTTTGATTGATTAGCCATTACTCAATCACTATCATTCAACAAGTCCGTGTTTCCTCAAAAAATTATTTTGGCCATGATTATGAATCTCAAACATATTAAATGTGGCAATACAGAGTTTGACTCAATGAATCATTTCGGAATGACTCAGCTAATATCAGTAAGCAAGTCTGTCTTGTCCATAGCTTAGAATAGCATCCGTTTTATTTGGCCATGACTGAAAGTCATTCCTCAATTGTTCTGAATGCCAGAGTCAGAAAATCTGGTCATGACAGAGACTCCTCCCACTGTCATCATAGTATTTTCCTAATGTGCTTCTCTTTCATTCATTTATTCATTTGAGTTCAGTCAGACAAATAGAAATGACTCAATTCAATGAAAAAGGCTCAAAAGCTTCATCTCAAATTATCAGCTGTCATTAACTCCCCATGCCAATCATAATAGTCTAACGTCTCTGCTAAATTACACAGAGGGTAAACATTATAAAATTATTCAGCTTGGCAACAAGAGGAAGTGCACTAAAGGGCAGAGGAGACATGTTGAGCTGCTGGTCACAATAAACCGAGTGCTTCTATAAATATGAAGAGACAAGAAGGCCAAAGCTTTCACATGGGAATGATGAGCATATGGGTTATTAGTCTTTAAGGGAGATGAACACAACCATGCAAATGCACACTAATAATACACCACTGAAAAAACACCATATTTAATTGTTTTAATCTTGATTTTCTTTGCTGTTGGTGTTTTAGTCTTCGATGTTGTCACGTTCACACTTGAGGAGCTAAAATTCACACTCGTGAATATTAACTCAGCATATTATTACTCATAATAACAAACTGATTGAATTTTCCTATGAATGCACATGCTATTAGAAAAGCAACAAAAAGACTTTAATTGTAATAAGGCTTAAAATTCCTTACTGATCCATTTTCTCTAACTCGATGTTTTGGAATATCAGATGTCACATGACTTCTGGTGGTCAAATTTGGAGAACAGTTTGGAGAAGAGTTTGAAAAACAGTTTGGAAACGAGTTTGTAGAACAGCTTGAACAGTCTACAGAAGAGTTTGCAGAACAGTTTCTAAAAAGCTTTATAGAAAGGTTGAGAACCATTCGGCGAACAGTTTAGTGAAAGGTTGACACGAGCTTAGATAATAGTTTGAGATGCATTTCTAAAACATTTGGCAACAGTTTGATAGCCAGGTGTCTACATACCATTGGCCATACAGCAAATTAGATTAAAGCTGAGCTTACTAGATTAAATCGAAATAGTACACACTTTGCAGTGTTTGTCATTTTAGAGAAACATTTTCCTTAACAATAGAGCTGACATTTGACAGTAAAAAAAAACTGTTTCACATCCACAGCTCCAAGAGACAAAATAAAGAATAAATTCCTCTAAAAGCAAAAAAGAAGGATAAAGGACCTTCATCTGTGGTTACACTGTAATTGCAATGCTTGAAAACATTTAGAAACTGTCAAGAACTAAATCTCCCAACAGCCAGAAATACCCCATATTCTTTCCAGTAGATCAAATAAATTTTCCCCAGCAGATCAAAGAAAATGTTCCTTTTTCTGTAGAACGCAGGAATCTTTGCCAGACTCTGGAACAGAAATTCTCAGATTTCCGGAACAGAGCCAGAACTGTCTTGAGGAGAAAATAAAACCAACAGTAGTAGGAGGAGTTTTTTTTTTTAGGAGGTTTTGCTGTTTGTGTCT
>JAOUQT010011672.1:0-12158 GCA_025769995.1 Xyliphius kryptos | reverse complement strand
TATATGAATACTAATAAATAAATACACATGTGAACACCTCACAGTCACACATAAAGCAACACACAGTCTCAATGCAGCTGTCAGACTTCACAAAGCCAGGCCTGTTAAGCTAGGAACAGCCAGCTGGACACAGCACACCCACTATTTCTCTCCAAAACAAAACTGTACCCCCCTCACAGTGCCCCCTACCATCCTTACACTAATTACTGCATGCCAAGGCCTTAGCCAAACGGGCAGCTGTCGGCATGGGTGGCAGAGAGTGGACAAGAGGGGACTATGAAGAGAGGCAGATGGAGTGAGTAAGAAAGAGAAAGATGAAGAGGGAAACTGAGGGGAAGCAAGAGAGACAGTGAGGTGAAAGAAAGACAGGAGATATTACCCAACAGCGAAACTGCTCAGAAAAGCATGTGCTAATGACAAACTCTAAAATGAGGAACAGAGAGAGTGAACACAGTACACCGCCTAGCATTAACACACAACATGGTAATGGGCACTGTGCCATCATAACTGTACCCAGGATGAACACGCATGTGGTGGATGGTACACATCACCCCCCCCCCCCACTCCACCCCATCTTCAGTGTCCCAAAGGGGTTATTGACCCACATTAGGTGTCATTTTTGCATATCAAAGTGACTCACCAGCTCGTTGGCATGGCAGGCACGAGGTCTAGTTTACCCCTCAAGGTCGCTGTGTGAGCCAAAGTGTCATATTGCACTAAACTCTGGAAAGTGAATTTTAATCGATTATAAGCACAGCTGCTCGGTGCCATTGAACAGGAGAGTTATACGAAGCTGCGCAAAAGATCTAAAAAGAAGATATGAAGTGTTTCCTGATTACAATTTAACAATGTTTTCCAACATTACTAAAAAAAAAAAATCTGGAAAAAAAAACTTTTATTTGTACAAGTTAATACACCTTTTACAGCAAAAAAAAACCTCGCAGCAGTATGTTTTCTACAAATTCAGGCAAAATCTTTACTTTATCGTTAGTTTTTTGGGAACTAGACATAGAGGAGAACATGCCAACTGTAAAGAATGGATCCAGGAAACTTCCATGCTGTGATTATATTATAATACTGAAAGTCAAAAGTCTGTGTGGGGCGGCACGGTAGCTTAGTGGTTAGCACATTCGCCTCTCAGCGCTGGAGTTTGAATCCCTATCTGGGTGGAGTTTGCATGTTCTCCCAGTGTCTGGGTGAGTTTCCTCCGGGTTCTCCGGTTTCCTCCCACATTCCAAAAACATGAAGGTAAATTGAATGCTATAAATTGCCCTGTATAGTGTGTATGTGTGTGTGTGTGTGGCTGTGTGAGTGAGTGTGTACCCAGCGATGGATTGGCACCCTGTCCTGGGTGTATCTGCCAATCGGCCTAGACGTTCTCCCCTGGATGGGCGTGGAGAACCCCCCCACAACCCTCATAAAGGAATAAGCGGAAGATAATGAATGAATGAATGAATGAATGAATGTTACATCCTGCCTGTGCCGCTGCTTGAAAAGCATCCAAAGCTGATGGTGGTAAAAAAAAAAAAAAGTAGTCTTTAATGCGGAAGACACCAGGTTAAAACAGGAAAAACATGTGACATGCCATGAACATAGCTAAATCAATGTTCCACATCAATCACAATGAAGGCAGAGCTTTTAAACTAATGAAGGAAGGTCACGTGACGGCAATGCAGCTGAATAGAATAAACAAATTATAAGAAAACCTGAAAGAGTCCAGCAGAGGGCACAGATGTAAGTCATCACTGTTACCAACCACAAAGTTAGGAAAGTAGCTATTGGCTGTCCTGCTAGCAGTTGCTTAATAATATCATCACATAATTTGCATAGGAGTACACTGAGGGTATTGATATTGTATGTATTCATAAAAGATGTCTTGTCCACTGAACATACAGAAGAATTTAAATATAATTTCTCTCTCTTCATAGGCGAAGAGAGAGGGGTTGCTGCGACTGATTGCGCCACGTTTGGCAACAGTGAATCCCATAGGTTGATATTTTTTACTAAGTTTCCTCAAATATTTTTCCACTATCCTTGTCCTAGTGTTTACTCCTAAGTATAGAAACCCTGGGCAGATCACTGCTCCAACACAGTAAAACACATTCACTATAATCTGTGACCTGTGTCACTTTAATACCTCCAGTGAACAAACTATCATGATTTGTAACTCTGTAAGAAAAGCACATCACATGGAGCTTCAAGCAGACATATCTCTGCCTAGACCACAACAAAATAAAGTCTTAATATGAAAATATTTACAACAATATTCACGTTATTTAATGCTAACTGATGTAGTAAGTAGCTTTTCATATGTCAAACAAGCAAAAGTGTAGTCATGGAAAAGAAGACTCAGGTTACTAGCATTCAGCAAGCAGAGAAAACATCTAAATAAATGCTAGTGGGGGAACATCATATTCGTAGGCAGGAACGTGGTCGGAAACAAATCTTGAATGATCGCAATCGGCAAACACTCAAACCTTTGATAAAATAAAATTGTAGAAAAACAACAGTAGAACGTAGGGATATGTTTAGTAGTGAAAGTAAGAAAATTTCCCCATGCACAATGCCAAGGGGATTATTTCAAAGTAAACTCCAAAATCATTCAGTTTTGTTGCAGAATTGGCTTCACAATTAACATATCAATAACTGACTGAACAGGTTAATACAACAGCCCATTCTCACATATTTATTTTTTACAACATCAAGAAGGTTAAATCACTGTGTCACTACAGCAACGAAAAAAATATGTGAGAATAAATAGTGTTTAGTCTTTTACATGGAACAACGTTGTGGTTAAAAAGGTTTGCACAACCTCTTTGTCACTTCCTCTAATTGTAAATCCACATGATTGAGCCTTTCTAAAAAAAAAATGAACTGAAAGGAGAAATATGCATATTTGTGCCTTTGTGTCTTACAGAGTAGTGTGACTTATAGAGCGCCTCAAAAACTAAAACCACAAGCATGAAAGCACATGGATGGAGCATTGTAAAAATGTTAATTTTAACTTCTCAGTTCCTTAAACTGTAGGCATACACGTCGGTCTGAATAAGCTCCCTTATTAAGTATTTAATCAGTCATATATGAAGCAGCATATTCATGTAGCTACAACTAGGGATGCAGCAATTATATGTCACACCAAGACATGGGTAAAGTAATGTAAATACAACCCCTGGCAAAAATTATGGAATCACCAGTATCTGAGGATGTTTCTTCAATTGTTTAATTTTGTAGAAAAAAGCAGTTCACAGACATGACAATAACTTTTTTAATTTGATCATACTCAAAAACTTTTTTAAAGTGTAAATTATTTTCTGGCTTTAACAAACACTTAAAGAAATCAGGAAAAATAATTGTGGTAGTCAATAAATGTTAGAATTTTAGAACAAGCACTGGGAATAAATTATAAAATCACTTAATTCTAAGGAAAAAAAATATGGAATCATGAAAAACAAACAAACAAAATAACACTTCAACACATGACTAGTACTTTGTTGCACCACCTCTGGCTTTTATAACTGCTTGCAGTATCTGAGGCATTGATTTAGTGAGTGCCAAACAGAACTCTTCACCAATCTGGATCCAGCTTTCTCTGATTGCTGTTGCAAGATCAGCGTTGCAGGTTGGAGCCTTGTCATGGACTATTTTCTTTAACATTTACCACAGATTTTCAACTTAATTGAGATTTGGACTGTTTGCAGGCCATGACGTTGACATTATGTGTCTTTCTTCAAGGAATGTTTTCATAACATTTGCTCTATGGCAAGCTGCATCATCATCTTGAAAAATAATTTCATCATCCCCAAACATCCTTTCATTTATTGAAGATGTAATGGCAGCAATCTCCCCAGTGCCTTTACGTGACATGCAGCCCCATATCATCAATGATGTGGAAATTTGCACGTGTTCTTCGTTTGCATAAATCTCATTGGAACGGCACCAAACCAAAGTTCCAGCATCATCACCGTTCCCAATGCTGATGACTTCATACAGTCATCCACAGACCACAATTGCCTTTCCTTAGCCCTTTGTAACCCTGTTCTTTTCTGTTTAGGTGTTAGTGATGGCTTTCTTCTATCTTTTCTGTATGTAAATCACATTTCCTTTAGGCAGTTTCTTACAGTTCGGTCACAGACATTGACTCCAATTTCCTCCTATTTGTTCCTCATTTGTTTTGTTGTACATTTTCTGTTTTCAAGGCACATTGCTTTAAGTTTTCTGTCTTGACACTTTGATGTTTTCCTTGGTCTATCAGTATGCTTGCCTTTAACCACCTTCCCATGTTTGTACTTGGTCCAGGTTTTTGACACAGCTGACTGTGAACAACCAACATCTTGTGCAACACTGATTTACCCTTTTAAGGAGTTTGAGAATCCTCTCCTTTGTTGTAATTAACATCTCTGGTGTTGGAGCCATGATTCGTGTCAGTCCACTTGTTGCAACAGCTCTCCAAGGTGTGATCACTCCTTTTTTCCCTGCCTACTCAGTTGTTAGTGTTTGTTATGAAAATTTGCAGTGATTACATAATTCTTCTCAGAATTGAGTGATTTCAGAATTTGTTCCCTGTGTTTGCTCTAAAAATCTAACTGTTACTGGCTACCACAATTCATTTTCTTGACCAATTTAAATGCTTTAAGTTTTTTGTCATGACTGTGATCTGCTTTTTTTCTACAAAATTAAACAACTGATGGAACATCCTCAGAGACTGGTGATTCCATAATTTTTGCCAGGGCTTTATTTTAGATTACTGCATGCATTCACTGTGGTATCATTTCCACAAGCTTCTGCAATGTCACATATATTTCTGTCCAGAATTGCTTACATGTTCCGCCGTCTTGCTTTGATGATGGTACATTTGCACATCTGCACTTCTCTAGTACATTCCAAAGGTTTTCAATGGGATTTAGCTCTGCAGTGGCCAATCAATGAGTAAAAATTATGTCCTCCTTGAACTACTCTTTCACAATTTAAAAATTGTGTGTGTGTGTGTGTGTTTGTGGAAGGGGGGGACCTGACCAACTGCACAACAATCCCTTCAACTACCTCTCTTTGGCAAAATTTAGCTTAAGAAAAAAAGTTCATCCAATCAGATATGTAGGTGAATTAAGCAAATATCCGAAAAAAGAGTGTTATGCAATCAACAAAGCAATAATATATTCATTCTTGTATTATCTTCCACTTAAATCTCTTCTAGGGTCACTGGGGGGGCTTCCACATGTCCATCCAGGAGAGAACGTCTCGGGCGCTGGGCAGATATACGCAGGACAGGGCGCCAACCTATTGCTGGGCACACTCACTTAGCCACACACACACACACGATCACATACCATATGGGCCAATTTAGGGCATTCAATTTATCTCATATCCATGTTTTTGGACTGTGGGAGGAAACCGAAGAACCAGGAGAAAACGCACACGGACACAGGGAAAACTTTAGAAACCCCACCCAGATCAGGATTCGAACTGGGAATTCCCTGTGCTTAGAGGCGACTGTGTTAACCACTAAGCCACCACCCAGCAATAATATACACTGCTCAAAAAAATAAGGAGAACACTAAAATACCACACCATAGATCTTAATTAATAAAATATTTCAGTTGAAAATCTTTATTTAGTAGATAGTGGAATGCCTTGAGAACAAAATATAAAAATGATGTAAATGTAAATCAAAATTATTATCCCATGGAGGCCTGGATTTTGAATCATACTCAAAATTAAAGTGAAGATTCGAATGACAGGCTGATTAAACTTTAGTGGAAATTCCTCAAGACAAGTTAAAATAAGGCTCAGTAGTGTGTGTGGCCTCCACGTGCCTGTACAATCTCCCTACAACGCCTGGTCATGCTCCTGATGAGGCGGTAAATGTTCTCTCCTACAGCCCCCTCCATGTCTCCTGGTGTACTGGCCTGCCTCCTGGTATCTGCTCCATGCTCTGGACACTGTGCTGACAGACAAACCTTCTTGCCACAGCTGGCATTGATGTGCCATCCTGAATAAGCTGCACTTCCTAAGAAACTTCTGTGGGTTGTAAACACCACCTCATGCTACCTCTATGGTGAGAGAACTGAGAAAATGCAAACGTGACAAAACATCAGCCAGAAAGAATAAAAACAGAGAAAAGGTCTGTGGTCACCATCTGCAGACCGACTCCTTTATAGGGGTTGCAACCTATAAGTGCCTCTCATTTCTACCTGTTGTCAGTTTCATTTGCACAACAGCAAGTGAAATTGATTTACAATAAGTGTTGCTTCCTAGCTGGACAGGTTGATTTCACAGAAGTGATGTTGACTTGGAGTTACATTACACTTGAAGGGGCATTTTACCTTAAAGGCAGGATTGGAACTTGAGCGCTCTTGTAGAGATGATAACGTATATTTTTTGAAAATATGACTCAATGTTTCTCACAACAGGTCAAGAGATTTGAGTGGTGATGGGATGCTAATGATCTTTCTTGGTTTATAGTAAATTAATATCCATTTAGTATAGCCTGACTTTTGTTCCACCAGCCACAGCAAACCCATGTCACTCCACTACTCATTTCTATTTATTGGCTCTCTGTTGCAGCTCGCATTCAGTACAAGGCACTGACTGGCCTACAGAACAATCTCTGGATCTGCCCCCTCTTATCTTCAGTCTATCCTTCCACAATACACTCTGTCTTGTTCACTGAGCTCTAGTGATAAATGTCACCTGGTGATTCAACCTCACCCGGGTGCTAATTCTCACTCCATATCGTTCACCACTGCTAATCTTCCCAACTCTTTCTGTAAGGCTGATGCATTCAGCATCTTCAAGAACCAACTCAAAACACATCTCTTCCAGAAGCACTTGCTATAAGAAAAAAATTCTAGACAGTGAAGCCAGATTTTTCTTAACTACTGACTTGTGTTCTGCTCCCATTTGTAAATTGTTCTGGATAAGTCAAAGTCACCGGGAACTTATTGTCAAAACTGCAATATGTACTGTACATACACAGTGATTCCATTTATTTGATCTAGAAAAAAAGTAAAACCTTTAAACTTTCCATTTTTAGTCCCTTTGCCGTGGGACTAAACAACACACTGTGCAATACTAAACATTTACACACATTAAACAATGAACACACTCTAAGCTTAAGATGGTAGATTATCAGTAATCAAGAAGTGTCATGAGAGGTAAGGTAACATACTCTATGTCATGGTTGAGATCAATGCTTATAGTTAATGCAAATAAAAGACAGCAGTGCAAATGTGAATAAGCACATACATTTGTAGGTGATGAGCGCATGTTCAGGTCTTAAATGTTGCAGAGTTCAGTACTGAGTTTGTGAGTAATGTGGAATAAATGATCCAGAGTTGCACGTTGAGCATCCCTGACTGCCTAATGAACGAAGCTGACACTGCTGGTTTTAGCCCAGAGACTGGCAGCAGGCTGAAGGTTTGAAGGGGGATCTCTCTTCCCACAGCATGTGATGTACCCACTTATAAAGGCACACGGTCATCAGATGTCACAGTCATCTTTTAGATAATCTTGTATTATCAAACCAACATTCTACCTATAGTTACTATTGTTTACTAATAAAATGGCATCTTTTTTTTTTTCCCTTATGCATTATATTCCGCTCAGTCCTATGGTATAACTGCTGGTGCAAGATGAGCTGCTTTGAACTTTTTTGAACTGCTGATTATTTACTATTTCTAGTGTCTAACCATTCAGAAAAACTGATAAGTCAGAGAAAGATCTACAGAGAAATGCTACAGTAACTCAGATAACCACTTTGTGACAAAACCCACTCCTTAAAATGTAGCTAGCTAAACTAGCCAGAATCAAAACTGGTCCTAATAATGAGCTTGCAGTTTCAAAACTGCAAATTAAAACATAACAACTCACAAAAAAACTGCTACAAAAAGCAGTAAAATAAACAGATGATTTTTTTTTTTAGTAATTAATACATTACTTACCCCATAGGCTTCAGAGATCAGCTGGACCACATTACTGGAATCATTGTTCAGCACCCCCACCACCGACTGTGGAATTAAAGCACTCAAGGCCTACATTTGTGAAAAATGAGAATTACATACAGTAACTATTTAAAAGTACTATTTTTATTAAAAGTATTTTACCAAATCTGACCTTATAGGCTGGAAATATATTATCTGTCACTGCAAATATCAACTGAATGTTGTTAACTTGAAGAACTCTAGAAAGCTGGCCAACAGATGGATAGTCCTGAAAGAAATGCAGTAACTCCAAATATGAATAAATTATTTTTTTAAAGAGTATTTGTTTAAAGTCAAAGTACATACAAATGACTATGAAATGGGTAGTTCTGGTCCTAAGAGCTGATTAGCTGAGCTGTTCTCCATTATTGACAATAAATCACACCTCTGACCACTTCATGTTCATATCAATGTATGATATGCAATACATTATTTTAAATCATGTACCATTAGTGGACATACTAAATAATATATACAGCAAGCTAATTCCCAAAAAGCACTAAGCCTGTTTCGAATGTTTTTTTAATCGATTATGTTAGTTTTTTTTTTCGTATTTTCTTTGGTTCATGCTATCCGTTCGGTGTTAATTAGAGTCACCCGAGTTTGCGTCATGTGTCCTTTTCTTGGGTTATTTATACGCCGTCTCATGGATTTTTCAGACGGGGTAGATTGCGTCAGCTTAGCGGCCCTTATGTAGGGTCTCCGTTACATTTTTGCACTCGGTTGGTTAGTTTAGCCATCAGTTGGTTTTAGCAGGTAGGTAGTTCTCTTGTTTTCCTCGTTTATGCAAAGGTTGCGCCTTAGAATTCTCGGTTGCTAGATTGGTGCGAATATGTGCAGTTAACGCTTTGTCGCATTCTTAGAGGCCCTTTCGGCTTGGTTATGCGCGTTTGGCGCTTCAGTGTCACGGTTGCCATATTGGTTTTGTTATATGTGGTTAGTGCTTTAGTGTTCTCAGTTGCCAGATTGCCAGTTATGCAAAGAAAGGACTTTAGTATTCTCGGGTACCAGTTGTGTGCGTTTAGCATGCTATTTGTTATTTGTCTGTTAGGTTCGGCATTGCAGGCCTAGCACTTTTTGTATTTGTGTTTGCCAGCTAATCTTATCTCGGTTGTGTATGTTTTGTTTAATCTGTTTAAATAAGATCTACTTAAGTTTTCTTTTTGCTGTGTCTGCCACCTCTTGGCTACAGTTAGTAGCGCTGCTCTGGCAGGCGCTTTCGCTATCTAGTGGCAGTCATGACAGTATCTATCCCCATACAAAGATAGAGTATTGGTGGCTAGGTTTTTGATGTGTGTTTTTTCCCTGGTTGCGTTTCTCCTTAGTCTCTGGCTTCCGATGTTTTGGTTGGTTACCTTTGCATTCAGTCAGCAGTATGGTGGCCCTGGGAGGGAAGGACCTTATTGATGAATATATTTGGAGTAGTGTGTACGAATCATTTTGTGCTGAAAAGGAAATAGATGTTTCATTCGACTCCAAGGATGATAAAGTTGATTCTCCTCTTTCTGAGTTTATTCATCTGGCAACTCTCCAAATTTAATAACAGAGGACCAATGTGGTTAAATAGAGCTTAATAGTTCAAGGTCCACCACCGCTACACATCTAAAATGTCCATGTCTTTGTGATCCCCCATGTTTGTCGTTTCCCTGACCCAGGCATGTTTTTAGCCTGGTCTTTTTCTCCCATGTTCAACTCATAAGGGCGGGTCTGGTGGTTTCGTGATCGGTATCTCAGTTGGGACAATTAAATACTTTACCAGCCTCTTATAGCAGATCAGGTCTATTCAGTAGTTGCCTGCCTCAGGGCCCAGGACCTCTTGTTTCTTTGTTTTTCTTTTGTTTGGCTACTTGCCTTCTGAAGGATGGTGGAGGGAAGATAATGTTAGGTCTGCGACTTAACTTCCACTGGTTGTGTCCGGTTTTCTTTTTGTATTTTCTTTGGTTCATGCTATCTGTTTGGTTAGATGTGTTAATTAGTGTCACGGGAGTTTGCATCATGTATCCATTTCT
This sequence comes from Xyliphius kryptos, assembly GCA_025769995.1. Classification (NCBI taxonomy): domain Eukaryota; kingdom Metazoa; phylum Chordata; class Actinopteri; order Siluriformes; family Aspredinidae; genus Xyliphius; species Xyliphius kryptos. The sequence goes on along the minus strand of JAOUQT010011672.1, from coordinate 2,173 downwards.
TGGGTTATTTATACAGCGGCTCATGGGTGTTTCAGGGTAGATTGCGTCACGTTAGTGGTTCTTATGTAGGGTTTTCAGCCTTAGTCTCAGTTGATTGGAAAGCGCCTGCGTTCCCTTCAGGTCCTTCGTCTCGTCTTTATATTCTTACACTCAGTTGGTTAGTTTAGACCATCAGTCGTTTTTTTTCAGGTAGGGAGGTTTTCTTGTTTATGTTCAGTTCCCGTTTTAGTGTACAGAATTTGTTAGAGATAATTACTCAGCAGTCAAAGTTCACATTAAAAATCAAACTAAATCTCGAAAGACCAGTTTCCATTTTGTTTTCAGTAACTGGATTTATTAATCAAACCTTGTTTTTTATTATGATGTGTTTGTGACAGTTTTTAAAAGCATTAAGGCACGAGCGGTTGTGTATTATTGTGAATTAATTACGGAAAACGGATGTATTTGGAAAAAGTGTAATACTAAATGTATGATATTAAAGTAAATGCCCAAATTGTGTCACAGTACATTTTACATTCCTGATGATTGTTTAAAGTTAAGGACACTTACCAAATCTGAGGCAGTATAAAAACCATTACTGTCAAGATGACACTTCTCGTCATGTGGTTTAAAGATTCCAGAAAGTCGGCCATCACCTGCCATGTGGAATGTGTCATCAGATGTGTAAACCAGAATGCGTGTCACATTCCCCCATTTGACCTCTTTCTGGAGGAATAAAGTATTTTTGAATTTATGTCAGTGTAAATGTTTTAAAAAATGTAAAACTTCCTTCTATGACAGGCAGAGAGCACGTGTGGTCTATTTACACCATTTATATGGTGTTTGATTTACCAGACCAGTGTGGCAATAAAAAAGGAACTTGTTTTTTTTTTATCTTATAGCAACATGCAAACTGTATGCTAAAAACATTACAGTCAAATATGTTAAAACCACAATTGACTGTGATCTAAAATTAACTGGGATTTAATAAATGTTTCTCACGTTTTGTTTTATATTTATTTTAGGTTTATGTAAGGAAAGATGTTTATGTTATTTTAGGCAAATATGCAAAATAATTTGTTTTATCATGGGTCAGGATTTTTTTTATTGTTTATTAACACATCTGTTTCTAAGTGATAAAAGTAAGGCATATACACCTGGCACACAGCAGCCTGCATAATGGCATCCAAGCCTGCTTCAGGCGAGTCCAGGTTGCCAGAGATTTTTTGCTTGCTGACTTCATTCTTAAATTCTTCTTCATTTCCGGTCAATGGAAGAACATTCTGAAAGGTGAATGCAGGCTGACAGGTGTCCATTCGGGTTGGGCAGGGGTTCTTTTGCCTTGACTTAAGTTGGCTTACATATGGCAGTTTGACCTTGTCAACAAATGAGCCAAATCCTAAAAGACAAAATACAGAAATAAAGAAAAATATGTTTTAATAAATTTAATAAATTACATTATTGATTAGTAATCATATATAAATATTTGTATACAATTCATTCAAAAGGGTTCCAAATATTTTGTAATATTTTGATAATACAGTAAATCCAAAGACACAAACAGCAAAATAGATTTAAGAATAGTGTCCAATACTGTAAACACACTGCACATGAAACAGAACATGTACACTATCAGCTAATGATTAATCAACACAAAAGTCACAGAGGTACAGTGGGGCAAAAAAGTATTTAGTCAGCCACTGATTGTGCAAATTATCCTACTTAGAAAGATGAGAGGAGGTCTGTAATTCTCATCATAGGTACACGTCATCTATGTAAAATAGTATGGGAATTTGCACAATTAGTGGCTGACTAAATACTTTTTGGCCCCACTGTACATGATTCCACAAAAGTTAATACACTGAAAGACTATTCCTGGTTTGATAATTAGCTCTAAAAGCTACTGACAATAACAACAGGGCTACTAAGTTCCAGAGAATTTTTTTCTATAAAAGAATATTGTAAAGAATTATTTTGAAGAGATCCTTCACGTTAGCTTCTATTAAGATGAACTGTTAAATCATTTCATTTAAACATTGCAATTATGCAATTTTATAAGAAATTTTTACTCGGAACACATAATACCCTTAACCAAAATAAAGAAAATTTAAGATCATGCTGGTGCTTGGCATCATTGTTTCTCTTCTGTTAACCATGGTTATCTCTAAAGAAACACGTGCAGTCATCATTGCAC
>JAOUQT010011663.1:0-12158 GCA_025769995.1 Xyliphius kryptos | reverse complement strand
GTGTGTGTGGCTGTGTGAGTGAGTGTGTACCCAGCGATGGATTGGCACCCTGTCCTGGGTGTATCTGCCCAGCGCCTAAGACACACCCCATCCCCTCCCTCCCCCATGTGGAGGAAAACCGGAGAACTCTGAGAAACCCTACACGTAAATGGGGAAAACATGGGAACTCCAACCAGATCGGGATTTGAAACTGGATCATCAGCATTGACAATGTGCTATACATGCACCATGCCACTATCATTTGAGACCGGTCTTGGAGTAACACTGGGATAGGCTCCAACACTGTAATTCTAACTAGGATCAGCATCTTGGAGAAAATTAGTAATTAGGGTGTTAGTATTAGGCTGTTGGGCTATTGAGCTGAAGGTAGTGGATTTAAATTTTAGGTCCACTATTGTTACCAATGTAGGCCCCTAGGAAAGACCCCTAGCCCTCATTGCTCCAGAAATAGTGTATGGATAAAATGTAAAATGTATGACTTAATTTGACTGATGTATGATTGACAGGTGGATGAATTGGATGCACAGTGCAGTGACTCAGGGTGCTAAAGTGAACGTTACCTGTCCTCCTCTGCTTTTATCTGGAACGCATCCTCTAGCCAGTCCAGCAGTTTATGAGTGAACTCGCTGACATCCTGCTGTTGAAACAAGCACATGATGACACAGTCATTACAGCGGTGGACCTGACCGGTTTGTTTAAACAGTAAGATGAATCCTTTTGTGATCTGATAGAAGACATCATGGTCGCTCAAGCGGGATCATGAGATCATCATGCCAGAGGCTTTCTCTCCCGACCCAAGCCAACCTGCTGTGACTCGCTGGATTTAAACGCATCCTTGAGGATCTCCACAGCCTTCGAAGGATCCACATACTTCCTCCTGGAGCCCACCATCAAAGAGAAGAGATACCGCAGCTCCTGCATGAACGGAAGGTTCCGGTGCTCCTGAGCACACAATGCGGAAAGAGAGTAAACACCAGACGATTCAGACAAGATGAAGGTCCGTGCCAGGCATTTATATTAGGGATGTTCCTCTGGGTTAAGATTTGTGTCTAAACCAATAAAATAATTATAATTTAATAGAAAGTTACTACATAGTAGGGGTGTAAATCGGAGCCCTTATGACGATTCGATCCAATATTGATTCTTTTAAGCCAGTGATTCGATTATTGTCGATACCAAAAATACCCACGATATGATGCAATTTGATACGAATAAAATACAAAGCAATACTCAATATTTTTATTTTTTTTTCTACATTTTATTAAGTTTTAAATAAATCAACAAGAAAATAATTGGCATTTTAATGAGCTACAGACTTAGTATTGTATTTCACAATATTTATCACACTATAGCAGTAAATAGAACAGTTTCTCCACAAAAAAAGTGCAATAAGTCGAATGCTTACTGTGTGACCTCTAGAGTCAAACATTTCGAATCTAGGCACTATGTATATTAATAAATATTTGGGAATACATAACATTATATATAGAATATATTACAAATACATATTTGAAAAGCAGAACCAGATACGAAATCTATTAATTTCATCCATTATCAGTCTCAGGAAATGATTGGAGTATGAATTACTGTGTTCCTACGTGTCTGCAGCGGTGTTCTGGTTCATGTCTAATAGTCCACTGTGGACCAAAAAAAGCGCCGGGGTTTGAAAAAGGAAAATATATATATTTTTGAAATTGCATCATGTATTTGTCACAGGACGCAACATTTTACTAAAAACAATTTTGTATTTTAAGTATTTTTCCCTGTAACTTATTAGATTCTTCTTCCTCTTGTAAAGTATAAAGGAAGTTGAAAGACAATAGTGATGTAGCACTTCCCGCAAATTTGAAGAAGGCATCATGTGCATGTCGCAGCGGGAGTTAAAAATAGCCGAAAACCAGGCGGGTAATATAAACACATTAACCGATACTTTTGCTGATGTATCATTGCATCGAATCGCTGGCTGTACAATCGATTCAAATCGATTAATGTTGACACCCCTACTACATATGCCCAGATATTAACTCCAATATTACCCCCACTGAACTAAAAGAGTGCTCATAATTACACTGTGAACTCTGGTAAAGTTACAGAAGCTAAAAGTAGAACTGACCTGGGTTTACTGGTAAAGCTGCATTCTAACAATCACTTCTTTTTATTTTAACATCCTGTCATGACCTCACATCTAAAGAACTCTGAAGCCCCAGCAAAGGTCACTCAGGCTAGAATTAGTTCAAATGTGAGCCACTATGCCATGAAAGTGCAAGAAAGCCAAAACGAAAGCAGGTAAGAGGTCCTGTTTGAACTAACCTTCTGGTTTCGCGGCACGTCTTGAACTCTGGTGGGTGGTGAGTAGTTTAGAACCAGTCTTTGGAACTCCAGCAGGTTGAATAAAGACTGAAACATGAAACAAAGTAAACATGGAAAACTTTATTCTTATGAAATTTATACCAAACACTGAAAAACAGACATTAGAGTTTGATTTTCAATCGCTCATTTTTGATCTGCTGTGGACTTTCAACCTGTCCAGGAAATTGGATTTGGGACCCCCTGCATTCCTAAAGACAAACCAAATTCAAAGGTACTTCAAATAAAGAGGTCCATGTTACAGTATATAACCATGTCAAATATTCCATCACCATGAGTTTAAATATCCAGCAATATTCATATACTGCAGTATGGTACGATTCCTTAAGCACATCCCAAATTTGAAGTTGGACGACGGGACATTAAGTAAAGGACGTAAAGTGTATTATAAAACGGGTAGTTCCGGTCCTTAATTCTGATTGATTATCCAGCCGTGATGTTATTTTCAATAATACAGACCTGTGAGCACTTCACATTCATACCAATGCCCAACATACAATACAATTTGATTCATGTATTATAAATAAAAATACAAATTAATATAAACAGCCAGCCGATTCATGAACAATAAACCTGATTCTGGGTGTTGTTTATAAATTATGTTCCGTAATTTGGCCACTAGATGGCAGTTTTTGATTGTTAGGGAAACTGGTATCCTGTCCACAAATGCTCACTTCAAAAACCAGACTATATGGAGGAAGATTATTAACAATTTTGTTTTCAAAATGCTCATTTAGAATTTTATTTGTGGTGTGTTTGTAACTGTTTCAAAAAAGCAATAAGGGATTTAAGGTTGTGTATTATTGATAATAAATCACGGGAAAAGGTGTAAAACCTCTTCCCCGTGATTTATTCACAATAATGCTGGCCACTCGTATTTGCGAAACCACTGTTAATACAACTGAAGTCCTTAATGAGGAAGATCAGGGTCAATCAGTTAAATAGGCAAAGGATGAGGTCATGGTTCTGCACAGGGCTGGCCTGTGGGATTTTTAACTGGTAAAAGCACTGGGGTATTCTGATTTGTTTACGTACACATGAGAGGAATGGTTAGACCTTTAAGGTTATTATTAGGTTATTAATATGCGTTCACACAGCTTAGAATGTCAACAGTAGTCCATGCAGCTCTCGAAAGTGCTGTGGCTTCTTCAGGAGTCTGATTACAACCAGCAGACAAACAGCATGTGACGCTGTATCCAGTGACCCATACACATATCTCTGCATATGTCATGTTTTACCACAAGCTACCATGGAAAATCAAAACACAACGCATCATCATTATCATCATCATTATCAGTGAAGACTCGTCCTGCACGGTCAGCATGCCTCTCACAAAGACAGGCTTATCTGAGCATCTGAGATCAGCTCACTGGGCATTTTATTCACCTGAGAAAGTCATAGGAATATAAACACGCTGTTCTACACCAAGCAAATATGTAGCGGTGGCTTTGGTTGGTTTTGTGTTTTGTTTCTGATTTAACAGCGGCTACAGAATCTGATCTGTTCTTATTACACTCATGAAGGAGCTCACCTGTATGACGGCGCTGAACCAGCAGGTGTTGCCCACATTCTTCAGCCCCACCGGACAGTTGCCCTGCCGCTTTCGGTCGTAAGGGTTGGGGGAGTCGCTCCACACCTCTGTGTGAGTGCGCTTCAGACTCGCCTTGTTCTCCGCTATGCTGGCCTCCAACACTCTGAGCGTCAACAAACCAAACTTTTATTATTTGGGCTTTTTAAAAAGCCACGATTCACAATACTTACACTTCAGTTCATACTTAGCATTAATCGTTTGTTAAATGGAATCAGAAAACAATGTTAAATGAAATCAGAAAACAGAGAAGCATTTATTAAACTCTGTAAACATGACCATGCTGAATATCTACTGGTGTGTATTTGCCACCTGCTGATCGCCTGCTCCTCGTCTGTGATACCCGTCTCTCTGAAGGCCCGACTGGACTCCTCCAAACTGAGAGCGATGGCTCTCTGTAGGTCATCTTTATCATCTCCGGTCAAATCGATTACATCTGAAATGACACGAACCATTAATGGGTCAGCTCTGACACTTAACTAATTAGACGGAGGAGGATTCTCAGCTATGCACTAATATTAATGTGATAAGGAAGAAGAAAAGTCCTTCCCTAAACTGTATTCATTGTCCACATTGCATGAGTAGGTGCCAAATTTTATACATCTATAGCAATGGGAGTAAATAAAACAGCCGGTTTATTACCTACTATGGGTTTAAATATTAAACAATTAATTGATTTTACAGCTGGAGATTTAATGGATCGGTATGTCCACAGGTGCATTATATTTATATTATTTGCCTTTTTTTTGGCCTACTTTCCGCTGCGACGTACAGAAAATACCTCCTTCTTCCAACTTTCTTTATACGCCACAAGAGGAAAAAGAACGTGAAACGTTAACACACTCAAAATCCTGTATCGTCTGTTATTTAAAATTTTAATGTGTCCCATATTGAAGAATTTTTTTTTAAAAAGATTTCTGTTTCTTCACACACCGGCGCTTTTCACAAAAACTCGCATTTAAAAAAAATTGTAGGGACACGACAATTCACCACAAACATGTCTGTGTTTCAGTGATGCACAGATATGAATTGGAACACAGACATGTTAGCACACAGAATTCATACTCCATCTCCTGAGACTGATACTGCATGACAATTACGGTATGACGGATTTCATGTCTGGCTGGGCTTTTTAAATATATATTGGGTGAAGTTTCCATGTCCTCCCCGTGTCTGCGTGGGTTTTCCCCGGTTTCCTCCTACAGTCCAAAAACATGGATTCCAGGTAAACTGAATGCTCTTAATTGCCCTTATAGTGTGTGTTTGTGTGGATGTGTGCCCAGCGATGGATTGGCGCCCTGTCCTGGATTTATCTGCCCAGCGCCCGAGATGTTCTCCCCTGGATGGGCAAGGGGAACCCCACCCCACAACTGCTATAGTGTGATAAACATTGTGTGAATAGAATACTCAAAATAAAAGGCCAATTACTTTCTTGTTGATTTATTTGAAGCTTCATAGATTCAGTGTAAAAATGTATTGAGTTTTGGATCGTGTTTTAATCTTGTTGTGTGGAATTTTTAAGTATCGAAAATAATCACATCACTGGCTTAAAGAATCAACATCGAAGGATCGGATTTACACCCTAATACCTACAACAGCATGTAATACAATAATAAAGTTAGTATCAACAGTCATTAAAGCTATTTTTCAACCTCTTCACTGCTGTTTTGGTTAATCAATACAACATGATGTGAGATCACATGTCCTGGTAATAGATTCAAACAAGTCTATGAGATGACTGAAGTCCAGGAGACGTCTTTAGCTAAGCTTTGAACCCCAAAGAGTATTTTATTCTGAATGCACAATTCTGATGACCCTGCACTGTTTATGTTCTTTAATATATACTCCAAAAAAAACACACGTACACATACAGCCAAGTCAAATGTTTGTGAGATACGTACTGAGGTACATGTCTTTTGCACAGTACTGTATTTCCACACGGCACAGCTGCAAACATTTGAGTGTAATGTAAATACGTACTGGAGTCGGCCTGGCTGCCCACGCTGATGTATCTATCATTTCCGAGCTGAGCTGTTTGATAGTATGTGGCTTCATCCTGTTGAGGGACCTTAGCGTTCTTCTCCGTCAGAAAAGCCACAGCTTCACCGAGGTCACCATTGCTAACCTGCAAAAGAGACGAGGATGTACAAATGACTGGAAACCAGTGCTAACTATGTTGGTTTATTACCCGAGTAAAACTACCTCATTGGTATATTCTCATCCACAAAGCACATGAACTTAAACAATGTTAATATATGAGTCATGGTACCTGGAGAGCCTGCTGTAAGAGCTGAAGATCTGTGGTTCCAGTTACTTCCCTCAGCTGATTCAGTAACGTCTGCTGGTGCTGCGAATAAAACACAGAGTCTTGATCACCAACAGGAGCAGAAAACAGACACACACTATAAACACAAGAAATCAACACTAGCCCATGTCATTACCCAAGCCCCCTAGTGGTAGTCATTTTAATTGAAGTTGCATGCTGCCAGCCACTTATTTTCACACATCCCACTGGCAGGGTTCTGCACAAAGCAGTCCCTTTAATTATATTGCTGGTGAATACACAGTAATAGATGCTGTAAAGTCAAACAATTAGTCTTCAATTATTACTTTTTAACCCTAAAATCTTGTTAACACAGCATTAACATACACTTTAGTTACTCATGGTTACTTCTGTGCTAAAACAAAAGTACCAACCCTAAGATAGGAACTAAAAAAGTCTCTTTTCTTTCTTTTTTCAAACCAAATCCTCAAAGCACCAAAAGTATTTGTGTCAAAGGTATTTCGGGTGAGGTCTGGGTGCAGGCCAGTGATGCTCCATAAAAAAAAAAATGAAAACCATGTCATTATGGACCATGTCATTATGGACTGGGTCAGAACACAAAGTCTCTCATACAGTTGCCACTGGTATCTGAGATTAATTATGGCATGAAACAATGAGTAATACAAACAATGAGTCAAAACCACTGTGACAGTCTGCACACAACACAACTGGAAAGACTGTCCTCATATTCTGTACAGTTATGTACTTAAGCGCTTCAAGGCCTGACCAAGTTGTTTGCCACACCTCCATTAATATGTCCCTCAACAACAAATAACACACCTGCCCTTTGACACAGGTACTAGCTACACTTGAGCCTTGGATTGAGAAAAAAGAAAACACAAAGAAAAGGCAGATCCTCCTCTGAGTGGAATCTGATGTATACTTTGGTACTGGATGAATCAGCATTTGATTAAAGCCTTAAGTATGACCTGTGAAAATGAAGAGGTCAGTGGACGTAGATAATTAGAATCCTTGCACGACAGACGAGACTGTTCTGAACTCAGGATAGAAAGAAAATAGCACCAGTCCGGCTTGGTGAATCATCTCTATTGCGGCTGTCTCACGGGTAGAGTGGAGGGGATTACATGGGGCAGCTCCACCCCTTTACCCCTTATCTACAACTCCTTAAACACGCAGCAGCAAGTGCCAAATTTAACTTTTTAACTGTATCTGATGTTTATATCAGCCCCTACGCAGCCGCGGTATCGGGCCTAAACGGAAGCATTCACTAACGGCTGAAGAGATTGCAGCAAAAAATAAGCACGAAATGCTGTACCTCAAAGACTCCGTCAGAAGAGCAGCTAAAACAGCAATGTGAAGCTAATGCTGTAAGGCAACTCATGCTACGAGCAGAGAGGACATCTGACTAAATATGTCCGATCCCACCGCACGGGCTTGCTTCCTGAAAACCTTAATTAGGGTGGAATTAAAGAACGTTATCTTGCTAAAAGGTATATCGTGACATCAATAAAACGTGCCTGTAAAATTGTTCGCCACGTTTTTTTGGGTGCTGAAAACATTCAGACCCATTACAACAGAACAATTTTTTGCAGTTAGAACAAATTCAACTGAGTTAAGTGGAGACATTTGACTGAGGGACAGTCCAGGTGGTCCATAAGATTCAAATCTGAAAACTATAAAGACCAGAACTGCTGAAGAGGCTGATCTTTCAATGGCTGTGTGAATGCACCACACCACAGTTAGATCAGAAAACCCTCACCAACCTGATCATGTTTAACTGAATATGTACCACGTACACGAGATGCTAGAGCCTCCGACTGGCGGAACTCCCCATTGACCGTTTAATATCAACATGTGTTTACACTGTACACTTACAGAGACACGTGTTCAGTTGCTTACATGAACCATTTGATAAGAAAAATCTGATCCGAAAAGAAAATTAAAACTTAATTCAAAGCAAATCCAGCTATTTGCACACAATCTAATCAGTTTGTAAAAATATGTGGGGCAGCCGTTCCCAGGTGTGCGTCTGCCTCGAAGGACATTTTTTCCTTTGACCTTATGGTGAAAGTTTTCCCAACATTCTTACCCAGTCAATCACAGTGCAATGTCTTATTCTCTCCCTCCGTTCTTTATATTGGTAATTACCATTTAAATAAAATCATTCTCCAGGTAACTGAGAACAAATTTCTAAAGACAAATTTCCTGCAACATATGAGAGGCAATTGTGCATCCGGTTCGTCTACATATTAAATCATCCTCTTTAATCAGAATATAAAATTAATTCTCTAAGCTTTGGACTTCAACAAAAACAACAGAAATATTTGCAGGTGCTGTGGTCGAAGGGGCAATTTATAATCTCAGATTTGCATATCTTTTAAAAATAGGAGACATGCAGGCTTTGCACAAACAGGACACCTTACATGGGAATCAAACCAGAGACCTTTGTAACGCAAGCGAAAGCACTAACTGTCCAATGTGAGGAGAGGCAAAAAAGGAAACTGTAGAATCGGACCCACATGTGAGACTTACTGATAGCAATCTAAAAAGTTTTACTTTGTAAAATAACAGTGACACAGAATTACGTTGGGTCTTTACACATAATAGATAGTGAGCAATCAGTACATTGTGCAAAAGGAGAATTCTGTTGACGAAGCATCTCACATGTCTGATCTAAACATTAGAACTGTATAATTACAGGATGACGAACTGTCACCAACAAACTAATGTAAAATATGGAGCAATCATATCAATGTCAAATATTGATACTTGTACTTGTTTCAAGAGACTCCAGCAGTACTGCTAAATCAGATCCACTCGCACCAACAACACACACCAACACACCACCAAAACAGCAGTGTGACAGCAGTGTTGAGAATCAGCCACCACCCAAATAATATCTACTCTGGTGGTCCTGACTGTGAGTAAAGGACTAAAATATATGTAATTAAACAGATGGACTACAGTGTGTAATTGTGGAATTACAAAGTCCATCTATATCAGGTGTACCAAATACATCGATCGTGATCCATTAGTCGATCGAACAGTGCACGTTGTCACATCACTGTGGAACACTACAGGTTTGAGAAAAGAAGGAAGCAGGGGAAAGGTCTCGCTTGTGAGTGTCTCGCTTAACTGCACTTATCAGCACTTTTAATAAAGCGAAGTGTCAGAAGCACTCTAACCGTGCGGCAATCACTAAATGCCATATTATAGATCTAACACATACGTGACAATTAATGTTTTTCTTTTTTGGATCAGCCTACTTTCAGGTTACTTTTCCCCACATGAAAATAATGAAGTCCAGATATCGGTCCACGCTCACTGAGGATCATTTGGGAGCCTGTTTGAGAATTTGCATCAGAAGCTACTCACACCTGCCTGACACCACTCAGTGCAAATCATCATTGTTTTCAGTGGATTGCCCTGTATTGCTAATAACATGAACATTATGTGTAAAAATGATTAAAAATTGTAGCTTTCATTTAAAAAAATGCATTATGATGACCTGTCCAATGGACAAATTAGATCTTAGGCCAGAAAAGTGTGGACACACCAGATCTGTGTATGTGGTAAGTGAAAGGAAATAAACATCGCTAAAGTGAAACAAACTCAGCAGTGGGGTTAAGAGACAACGTCTAAACTTGTTCTTATTGACAAGTCTGTGTGAAATTTTTCTTTCACCACAATCCAGCATCATGGCCGATCCCACACACTCTCTTTACTCTCCTACTGTTTGGCAAAAAGTACTGGAGCATCCGGGTTCTCAAATCCAGACTGTGCAAAGGTTTCTTCCCCAGGCAATCAGACTCCTGAACAATCACAATCAAGTATGAACAATTGCACTCATAAAGAACTGGACTAAACACAAAAACACACTTCCGAAACCAAAGATGGACAAATTGTTCCAATGACACATACAAACTTATAGACAATTGCTGCTGAAAATACACCGATTACATTTATAACCTTGGACATATGCAGCTTACAGTGGGCCACCTGCACTCTTCCCTTCCACTACTTGAAATGTTTATTGTCCTGTATATTGTCTTGTATCTATCGTAACTGTGTTTACCACTATATACTGTTCAAATGACAAATAAAACCCCTTGAACTTGTAATAAATGAGAAAAGAACTTAAAAAACATAATGAAACAGATGGACTGCAGTCTGTAATTGTAGAACTACAAAGTCCATCTATATGGTAGTCTTTGTTTACATCTGTTAGGGCAGTCGTAGGCTTGTGGTTAAGGAACCAGCCTTGCAACCTTAAGGTCCCCGGGTTTGATTCCTGCTATGCTAAGTACTATGTCTGAGGAGCCCTTGGGTAAGGCACCTAACCTCAATTGCTACCCAGGCGCCATAAACAAGGCTGCCCACCCATGGCACATGTGCTCACTTCAAGTGTGTGTACGTTTTATTGAATGGGTGGGCTTAATGTGGAGGACAGATTCCTTTGTGTGTAAATACAAAGCATATGGATCATTATATCACTTATTATCAGTATAATACGCATAATCCACTTTACAGTTCTTTCTAATCATGTGAAAATCAAAGTAATCAGAACTTGGAATCAGACCTGAAGAGAGTAAGAAGCAGATTAGAGCTTCTGCATCAATGGTGTGACGTCACGACGACGTGAGTAAAGTCGTTATGACCGCACCGGACACCTTGGTTTAGAAACGTGACCGTTGCAAACATTAATAAATGTGTGAGGGATCTGTTTAAACGTCTTATTAGAAGTTTTTACAAAGAAGTTGGCTTTGGTGACGGTGTTACGTCAGACAGTTTGCATAACCCAGACAGTGAGGCTGCAGCAGTTATGGAGTTAGCTTTAGCCAACTGACGCAGTGGCTGCCAACTTTTAACGAAATAAACATCGCTGGAGTGAAACAAACTCAATAGCGGGGTTAAAAGACAACGTGTAAAAACACGTAAACCGCAAGAGGGTGTTAAAACTCGTTCGTATCGACAATCTGAGAGAAAGATGGTTTCTAGGCGTGTCGCTCGGCTAACGTCAACATTAGCCTGTTAGCCGACAAGCTAAAGACTTGCAGACGCCACCGTGCGGCCGAATAAAGGCGACTGGAACAGCGTCGCCTTACTGGAGTGAGCCGCCCGAAAATGAGCTAAATCAAGAATCGCTGAGGTTGAGCGTCCCGCACACACATATACACACACACCTACACAAACACACAAACAGCGCGCGACTGTACCTTGTGCGCGTGCTGCTGCAGGACGTTCTGCTCCACCGTCATGGCCGCCGTCGCGCGGAGAGCCGAGAGCAACGACTTTCAGAAAGCTCAAAAGTTTAAAACCAGTTTAAAAAAGGGGTTAAAACGCAACGCAGCAGCGGGCGCCATGGGAAACGCAGGCATGTGAGCGCGAGCGTGTGTTTCCACACCCGTTTTCAGTCACGCCCCGCCCACTCGACTCGGATTGGCTGACGGCGCATCCACACCAATAGATCCCTTCGGTGCATTTGCGTTTACGTTTAGTCATTTAGCTGACGCTTTTATCCAAAGCGACTTACAAAAATCACAACACGATTGGGGTCAGGACACAGGGTCAATACAGCACCCCTGGAGCAATGAGGGTTAAGGGCCTTGCTCAAGGAGCCACGTTGGTAACTTCAGTGGACCTGGGATTTGAACCCACAACCTATGGATTGATAGTTCAACACCCTAACCACTGAGCTACTACTCCCACTGCATCAGTTTGGTTCTCAGAGGTGCTCAGGAAACTTAGTTATGACATTGAAACCATTGTTCATATTGTTAATGATGCCAAATGGGCACCAAAGTACATTGCTCAAAAATAACTCCAAGTCAAGCACACTTGGGTGAAATCAAGCTGTCCAGTTAGTGTGCAACACTGATTGTGTATCCATTTCACTTGCTGTTGTGCGAATGGAACAGA
>JAOUQT010011654.1:0-12158 GCA_025769995.1 Xyliphius kryptos | reverse complement strand
CTATCATGTCCTAAATTCGAACTCAAGACCCTTCCAGTGTAACATCAGGGTCTTCCCGACTACCTACAAGGCTGAAACTTGGCATCGTGCTTATCTACCATGTCCTTGGAAAAACTACCGCTCTCTCTCACCTACATTCAATTGTTTGTTTGATATAACCAGCGAATGCAACACCTGGGATGGAGCCAAGTTTAAGCTTTGTAGGTACTCGGGAAGACCTCAATCCATCATTCCTTAACGTGTCTTTGGAAATCCAGCTGATAAATTCACGTAAGAAACAACAGCATGGACGCGTTCATCGCAACTTGTGCTATGTTGATTTTAGATTTTTAATTGCTGCAAACCTTACTCTATAGTTAAACGTTCATTTTAAATATATAAACTTCAAAGCCATTAATCATTCAAAAACAATAGCGTTTCAACTTTGACGTTGTTATCAACTTTCCTACTTGCTTTTATATAATATGCAGCACAGGTGTTTCACAAATTATGGTATGTCATTTGATTTTTCTGTGTATATGTGTGATATTGGTGTAGGTACTGGTTGGATCTGACTGATAACGATGTGTTTTGGAATACATCAGACACTGGCTGGGCTAAATCTGCATGGAGCAGTGTGTTTGCTCCATGGACACAGGGAGCATGTGTTTTCGTACACCATTTGCCACGGTTCGATTCCAGCACTGTTCTCAAGGTACCATTTTTATACATAAATATTGTTATTTTACTGTATTCACATTTTGTTATTTAGCAGACGCTTTTATCCCAGGCGACTTACAAGTATTCCACTTAATGGGGTCGGAACACAAGGTTACGGTTACATACAGAATCCCTGGAGCCATAAGGGTTCAGGGTCTTGCTCACAGACCCACTGTGGCAACTTCAGTGGACCTGGGATTTGAACCGACAGCCCATAGGTTGCTAGCCCAACACCCTAACCACTGAGCTACCACTCCCTATTTACAGCACTAATAGCACCCTTAAGCAAATCACTAGTCCATTATTTAAACAGCACTTAAATTTTAAATCACATTAAATGAATGCAGGCACTACGGTGACTTGTGGTTAGCATATTCACCTCTCATCGCTGGGAATTCCCGGTTCGAATCCCGATCTGGAGTTTCCATGTTCCATTTGGGTTCTGTCCCACAGTCCAAAAATATGGATTCAAGGTAAATTCCCCCATATAGTGTGTGTGTGTGTGTGTGTGTGTGTGTGTGTGTGTGTGTGTGTGTGTGTTTGGGGCTTTGTGAGTGAGTGTGCCGAGTGAAAGTGTCCCCCCCCCCCCCCTCCCTTCCTTCGGCAGATAATGGATGGCTACTATGGTATCAACTTTAATTACACTTCTTGCCGTGTTTAAAATAAATGTGTCCTTTGTCAGTAGTGTGGAGAAATGTACGCCTACAAGATATACAAATGAGGGACATAAAAATTGGAGGCGTGTTTAATGACAGTTTGTATAATGTAGTAGTACATTGTCAGACTCCCTGGTACACAAGTATTTGGGAGGATAAATTCAACTGTGTACATCCTGTGCATTGTAAACCTTAGATAAAGCTCAGCTCAGGTGGTTGCAGCATAGACAGTTTCTTTTTAGTTTGTGCCACCCTTTCACCTTTTATGTTTGACTTTTTATGCATTTGCATCTTTTGTAAATTTCACAACATATTTAAAATAAATTGGGATGATCTGTGTGTTCACTTGCAGAGGCTGCTTGTCGTGTGATTAGGTGGCAGCCAGGAATAGAAATGAAATGTTTGATATTTGATCCAATTCTGTCATCATGGGAACAGCAAATACAAACTAATGACATATTTTACTTTTGATTTGTAGACACTTTCCCGTTATCCAGTTACCACTTTCTGCACAGCTCCTACTGCTTATCGTATGTTGGTGCAGGAAGACCCTAAAAGGTGATGATCAAATGCATCTCATTTCTCTGGTTTTTAACTTGTTTCTCGTTTTATAGGCACGATAGCTCAGTGGTTATGGTGTTAATCTGAGGTCGGGCATTCGAATCCTGAGTCCACCAGTTACCAGTGTGGTCCCTTGAGACCCTTAAACTGCATTACTTCAGGGGTGTTGCATCATGGGTGAACCAGTATAATAACCCCAAACATTAAGTTGGGATACTTGGATAAAATATCACTTGTAATATGTAATAAATATATTTAGCTTTGATATGATAATAAATGCACAGAAAAAGGAGACAAGGTCACATATACCAAAAACATGGATTCAAGGTGTATTGGATGCTGAGCTACATTGTCTGTGTGCGTGAGTGTGCCCAGAGATGGATTGGTGCTCTGTCCTGGGTGTATGTGCACCTGAAAAGTTCTTCCCTGGATGAGCATGGGAAATTCACTGTGACCCTAGTTACAGTAAAGGGTTAAGCGGAAGTTCAGAAATAAAAGCACATTGAAAGATATGGGTTCACACTGCAGGAATCGCAGAATGTACTGGTTTTAGTACTTCTTTTTCAGACTGTCTTTTTTGTAGCCAGTAAAAAGATAATCAGTTGCATGTAGACCAGGGTTTTTCAAATGGAGGGTCACGAAAAACTTTTTCGTTTTCGTTGACCTGTGAGTTCACTGGATTTGGTCTGAGTCTTATTATTTTTTTTTTTTTCCTATAAAAAGTCTATAAATGTTTCCTGATCCAGCAGCCCGTCAAAGAAAAAGCGCAGAAACATGATCAACATGAAGAAGGAAATCTTCATGTAGAAAAAATAGAGCGGTACTAAAGTGACTGAAATTGTCCAAATGTATAGAAAATTCCCCATGCATTATAAATGCAGTAAACACTGTGGTGGAAAAAAACTATAAAGAAGACTAATGTAGAGAAAGGCATTAATAAAAATAAGGCTTAAAAAACAGAGCCTGAAGATGGACCAATCCAGGGGAGAACATCTCTGGGCACTGGGCAAATACACCCGGTACAGGGTGCCAATTTATCGCTGGGCGCGCTTACACGACAGACTACAGAGGCATTTAGAGCAGCCAGTTTACCTTGAATCCATGTTTTTGGATTGTGGGAGGAAACTGGAGAACTCGGAGGGAGCCCATGCAGACACAGGGAGGACATGGAAGCGCCACCCATTTTGGGATTCAAATTGTGTATCCCCAGCGCTGAGAGACGAACGTGCTAACCACTAAATCACTGGGTGGCCCAACAGTGAATTAACTTAAAATTCTAGCAAAAATATATTTAGTCCCCAATAACCCCAAGAAAGACTTTTTCGCATACATGGTCATCCACATGCACCCCACCATTTGCAAATCCAGGTTTTTCTATCATGTTCAAACCTTTAGCATTTCTTTTTTATTTTTTTTATAACCTGACACTTTGTGAGCACAGAGTAATAATGAGGCCCAACACTTCTCAGGTTTAAAAGCTTATTGTTCCTGAATGCACCTCATTTACTCCTGTTAACTGCAGCTTGATCATACCATGCTGCCACAGTGTGTTTGGGTGGGTATGGTAAAAACAATGATCTTTGCTCATTATCTATTAATTTTTTTTTCCTTGTTTTGTACAACTCAGGCTGTGCTTTGAAAAGGTGTGTCATCTTTTATCTGTCAGTAATCTGTTTAAATGTTTACAGCTGCTTTGTGTGACAGGTTTCAGTTTCAGGCTCTGGAGCACTGCTTATCTGCAGGAGAGCCCATCAACCCAGAGGTGATGAGTAAATGGAAAGAGCTTACAGGTTTGGATCTCTATGAAGGATATGGCCAGACTGAGACCGTGAGTACAGGGATCGTCGTGTTTATTTCAACACCAGATTTAAAGTACATGGTTTATTAAAGCTGGCGTGATGGGGCGTGCATTATTGTAAATAAACCACTAGGTAAAGTCCTGTTACAAATCTTTCCTGTGATTTTATTCACAATAATGCACAATCCCAAGCACCTATAGCTCATATAAAATGGTTACAAACACACTGTCAAAAAAAAACAAGGTTGGATTCATAAATTTGTATATTGAAAATGAAATAGTTGTAACATGCTGTTGTAACAAAAGCAATAACACCAGCAATAGTCAGTATATGACAGTAAGTACTCAATAAGTGTGATTATGTACAGTGATTTTTGAAAAAATTCAACATTCAGGAATACATCACTCTTTCGTGGTTTAATTTAAGTTTCTCTCCTTAAAAAGTAATATAAGGAGGGCTGGAGAAATAGAAAAAGTATTTTTTTTTAAATGAAAAATATTCTACGGTCATCACATGCATAATTATTTTCATGTATATAGCCTTTTAGAATCATATTAAGGATGGTTGCTGGGTAAATGCAGCAGATCAGTGTCAAATCGTCATGAAAAAAAACAAAACAAGGTTTTTTTTTTTTGTTTTTTTTTTTAAGGTTTTAATTGCCGGAACTTTTAAAGGCATGGAGATCCGACCTGGTTCCTTTGGCAAGGCATCGCCTGCTTATGATGTGCAGGTGACTTGAACTTTTAAAATAAGGTTGCAGTTACTTTACATAATTCTTTGGTATTCCAATTATTTGCTTGCTAGTATTTCGTCATTGGGACTAATGTTTGGTTTGGCTGCAGGTGGTGGATGAGGATGGTGTAATTGTAGCTCGTGGAACAGAAGGAAACCTGGCTATCAGAGTAAAACCACATAGACCTTTCTCAATGTTTACTGAGTACATGGTAATTCAGTTTTCCTCTTTAAAGTTGTTTATGTTGAGCTGCGATCGAGTGGATTTGTGACTGAGAGGTGGGAGCCAGAAAAGCAGGTGAGGCAATGCATTTCACCTGTGGCTCGTGTTTAAATTAGTTGTAAAACTTTCACGTTCTGCAGCAAAGACTCTCTCTGAGTCTTAACTCACTTTAAAGCCCGCAGACAGTAAACCCACATACAAGTCACAGGTGAGGCCTATTATCTCACCTGCATCCATGGCTCCACCTCTCATTTACAAATCCATACTTGATTGCGGCTCCATGTCACTAGTTGATTTTAAATTCCTAATGTTTCTCATTGAAACTGCTTATTACAGCCTTAACCAAACTCCTACTGCAATGCCTCATAGTTTGATTGTAAATTCTAAAGAAATTTGATCTTTGGATGATGCGTCAGTGTTTGAAAGGCACTTAGTAGAAGTGTCACCACCATCTGTTGCGCACTCATCTTTCACCCATGCTGTGAAAGCATTGCTTGCATTACAGGCACACCTGATGCCAATTCAGAAGGATCCTGAACCAATTACACTTACGCTGATTTTATTATTTCATGATGAGCTCAGTGCTGATACAGTTCCTTCATGCACCTCAGCATGTCAGCAACACATGTCCTACTGTAACTGTTCCTTCACAGTTAGCATCAGAACCACCCACATATTGTTCTGCTGACATGCATAACAGAAGGCTTGGTCCAGAACCTTAGCTTTACAGTTGACACATAGTTTAAATTATCTGATCAGGTCACTAAAACTGCCCGTTCCTGCTGAAACATTCGGTACAACTCAATTATTAGTTCAAGCCCTCATCCTGTCCCAGCTTGAATATTGTAATGCATTGCTTGCCAGTTTTAAAGATGAACCCATCTCGCTCTATTGGCTCACTGTAGCTATCGCATTCTGTACAAGGCACTGACTCGGGTCTACAGGACAATCTCTGTATCTGCTACTTGAACTCTATTTTTCAAAGCTACACACCAAATCATTCACTGCGCCTTAGTGATGACCCTCACCTGGTGATTCAACCTCGCCATGGTGCTAATTCTCACGCCATATTGTTCCACTGCTAAATGGTAGTGCAATGGTCTTACCAACTCTGTCCATAATGTGACATTATGCATTTTCAAAAATCAACTTTAAAACATCTCTTTCAGAAGAACTTTATATCAAAAAACTTGACATTTTAATATTTATTTTAATAAATGGTAAATTGGGTGGCACAGTGGCTTAGTGGTTAGCACATTCGACTCTCAGTGCTGGGGATTCTCGGTTCGAATCCCTATCTGGGTGGTTTGCATGTTCTCCCCATGTCTGCATGGGTTTCCTCCGGGTTCTCCGGTTTCCTCCCACATTCCAAAAACATGAAGGTAAATTGAATGCTCTAAATTGCCCTGTATTGTGCGTGCGACCGACCGGCTGACCGACCGAATACCCAGCGATGGATTTACGCTCTGTCCTGGGTGTATCTGCCCAGCACCCGAGACGTTCTCCCCTGGATGGGCATGGGACATCCCCCCGCCCCCGCGACCCTCATAAAGGAATAAGCGGAAGATAATGAATGAATGGTAAATTTAGACTTGGAAACCAGAGTAGATAGTGATCAGGTTTGAAAAAACAACAGTGTAGCTGTTTTTTTTTCTTAGCTAATGACTTGTGGTGTTCTCTTTCTCTCTCATTTGTAAGTCGCGTTGGATAAAAACATCTGCGAAATGACTAAATGTAAATGGAACAATGTTACAGCACTAAGTTGACATTTTGACTACAAAATGACTTCAACATGCTCGGCACTGGCTCCTCTTTGAGTGCACCTGCCCTACATTGAACTCTATTACTAAGACAGAGTTTTGGAAGTGTTTTGGTTTGTCAGTTCTGATATTTCACATACTTACTGCAGGGAGAACCTGAGAAAACAAAGGAGTGTTTCCGTGGTGATTTTTACCTGACCGGTGATCGAGGGTGGATGGATGAAGATGGATACCTCTGGTTTGTCAGTAGAGCAGATGATGTCATACTATCTGCAGGGTAAGAGCATTGATTCATTGACTGTGTTCTACATTCAAGGTTTCTTGTGTCTGTTGAGTGTCCTGATCATTTTATATGCACAGATAATAGGTGTATCAGATTTACATGCTGTCATGTACATGTTTTCATAGCTGTTTAAATTGGCTCAGTGGTGCAGTGGTTAGTGCTACAGCCTCAGAGCAAAAAGGTTCAGGGTTTGTCTTCTGCTTGGGGCTAATAAAAGTCCTTTCTGTGTCGTATACTTGTGCCTGATTGTTTTTTTTTGCTTATGAGCAAATTGGTACCCTCCCCCCCCAATGGGATTGGTGAGTGCAAGTTACCCCACATATTAACTGCATTTTGTTATAACATTCAGAGTTGAAAATTGAAAGGTTTAACACCAGTGTTTTTTTTTTTTTTTTAAAAAAGACTTTAAACAGTATCACATGTTTGCTTTTACCTGCCTTTGGGTTTACCGGCTATGTCAGGTATCGCATCGGCCCGTTTGAAGTGGAGAATGCTTTGATCGAGCACGAGGCTGTTGCTGAATCAGCTGTGGTTAGCAGTCCTGATCCAATCAGAGGAGAGGTAATGTACTTGTGACTTGCATAGCTCACTCTCACATTTCTGCTACATCAGTGTGTGTGTGTTCTGAATAATATTGAGTTCATCTGTTTTTGATGGTATATTTGATACAAGTTGCGTGACTGTCCACAATGAAACATCCAACAATTTAGCATTTATTTATTAATTTAGCATTTTAGTTTTGTTTTTTTTCTAAAAAATCTAATCAGCTTTTGTAGTTATGAGGTTGGATAAATGTGAGCTGTTGATTTTTCTAAAAAGAAACTCCTGTAAACATCAAGTCAGTTCACCTAAATTGTTTTGCGGATGCAGTGAGCACTTCAAAAATGTGATGGAGCGCATCTTAAAGACGTGTCATATCGGAACGCAGGACCCCTCACTGATGTTACACATTTACAGAAATGAAATGATAAGAACTAGTTATGTTCCTGTTCCCATTTCTCACTTGAGTGGTTTTGGATGTTTATGGTGGGTTTTTTTTTGTTGTTTTTTTGACATTGAGTATAATGTAATTGAATCGACAGCAAACTTGTGTGTAGTACACCATACAGACAAGTACTAAGACACACCTTCTGCTTACTAAATTTAGGTGTTTAATTCGGTCCTATTGCTATATGTGTGTAAAAGCACATTGGACAGCAATATAGCTTGGACGATTTTTTTGTTTTGTCAGAACAGTTTGTGAAACGGTGTTTTTTTTTTTTTTTTTTTTTTTTTTTTTTGTTTCAGCGCCCCAGTAAACAAAGTAAGGTTTATGAAGGCATAATTGACAAAGTTTGGTCAATCTGCACAAAGGCCTCTGTAGCATGACCCAATCAAACACCTTTGGGTTTACCTACAACAGAGATGGTTATCAGTGTCTGGCCTTTAAAATACCCTTTTAGAAGCATTTGCTATAATAAAATAAATGTAAGGATAATATAGGCCTTAAAACCAGATTTGATTATGATCATGATTATAAATACTGCAGTTGAGTTGGTTGCTAGTTGAAGGCTATGCCTGGCCTGTGGATTTTTATTTAATTCCCTTGACCAGTAAAACGTATTCTTATATGGTAAAAATGTTCTGTAACAGAGAGTGCATGTGAGGGAGAAGGTGCAAAAAAAATACAATTTAAGTTACTGATGAGTGCTGATACCATTATCAGGTCAAATGCAAACTGGTTTCTGGTAACTGCAGGTGTCTATAAAATAAATGGGGTCCTATGTATAGCTCCCACAATAAAAAACGGTTGTCTGCAATAGGTTTTTTTTTTTTTTTTTTTTTTTTTTTTTTTTTTTTTTAAAGGAAGGAGTTGCATTGTTTCGTTTATTTTTTCATTTTATTCAGGTGCTGTTTTAAAAACATAGACTTACAAACCCCAGAATTCTGAAGCTAACTGAATAAAGAGCTGAGTAACATCTTACTCCTGTAATGCAGTCATAATGAAATGTATGTAAGCTGAGAGAACGTGGTGTGTATGTATATGGCTGTCACTACACTGCATGAGACTCAGTCATACATAAGGTTTACTAAAGATTTGCAGATGAGAGGGTTGGAATTGTTTAAGTGGGGAAATGTAAAATAGACCTCTAATATTTATTTTTGTCAATGTTTTTTAGGTTGTGAAAGCGTTTATCATACTTACTCCAGAATATAGAAACAGAGACCAAAGTGAACTGATCTTTGAACTGCAATCTCATGTGAAAAATGTTACAGCTCCATATAAATACCCCCGGAAGGTAAATCCCTTTATAAAATCCCCTCAGAACTGTGATAACACTGATTGATTTATACATCTTAGCCTTTTTTGTCTTAAGCTGTTACACCAGTGATGCATTAATGTAAAATACATGTTTATATGGAGAAAACATATTCATTAAAAATGAATCTCATGCGTCTTATTGATTGGAGTGGAAATGGAAATCTGTGACAGTGGTGTTAAGGGTGAACAACGCTTGAGGTTGAGGCAGAACTAAGGACAATAATCTCTAATTTAGGGTAATTAAAACACCTGCTGAAGGTTCCCCTAATGGTCAGTGTGCAGTTTTTAATACAACGGCAATAGGAACGTGGAGTGACAGCAGCCACACCAGACAACACAGTACATTTAATATAATGTCTTTCTCTTATTGAAGTCCATACTTCTGTCCACTACAAACTCTTTCCTTTTTGTATTGTTTGCTGTATTTGTTGGATCTCTGGCTGGTGCAGTAATTACAATTCTAGCCTTGCAACAGTGATAATTTTTTTAATATGTAAAGATAGACTGTATATTAGAGAGAAAGAGAGACTGTAGATAGTTACTAAACATTTAATTTAAGCAAGATGTCCACATTTTTAACACTGTATATTGTTAAATACGACAATTATTTTTTTAAACTTAGTATTTGATTGGTTTAGAAGTTATGTTACTGTAATGCACCAAAATGCAGGAGTTTTAACTAAAACCAAGCACTCTAAAACTCACTGCTGTATCACTGTGCAATTAACTAATAATCAAATAGAAGGTTATTATAACCAGGGGTCCATATAAAATATTGGTCCGGTTCTCAAAGGTGCACCTGAAGATGCTTAGTGTTCGGTGGAGCCTTTTTGTTTTTTTTTTAAACTTTTATTTTCAGTCTGCTATTTAAAAAAAAAAAGATTAGGTAATGTAGATTTTTTTTTTCTCTCGAACATATTGATGAATCGATGGAAATGGTAAAACCAGTGAATGTTATTATAGCCCAGAAACATCAAACAAAACGGTACACAAAAATGCTTTACATACACAGACCACTTACTGTAACAGTGTGTATTGTAAGTCACGCTGCCTTTCAAAATAAGTATTTATTTGCAGGTATTCATGCGAGAATTGAGCGTTGTGCAGCTGTCCGCTGTTTAACTGCACTCCCCCTCATAATTTAAGATTGCTTATATAATTAATGACCTTTAGAAACATGATTTTATTAACTATCATTATTTACCTTGATTGCGATGTCAGCATGGTCATGCCATCCTTGTCTATTGCAGTCACTTAGAACCTCGTAATACTTCACTGCAAACTTTCTCGTGTTATATGTTTATATGCAACAGGCCAGAGAGTCACCAGGGAACCATGAAAACTCTTAAAACCGAAAAACAAAAAACAAAATTAACAAGTTTTAATATATTGCAGATTATTACTGCTAAACAAATGCATTCTGTTGAACTGTTGTTTAAAGCAATAGAACATTTAAGTTCCTTTGATGTTTAAATACTTAATCGGTGGCATTTTTGCACTCAGCAATAAGTAATGTTTCCTTACAGATCGAGTTTGTGGACCAACTTCCCAAAACAGTCAGTGGTAAAATCCGAAGAGTGGAGTTAAGGAAGAAGGAATGGGGACAGCTGTGACACTTTTGCACCCAGTTCAACATGCTTTGTGTTTTAAAGCAAATACTGTACAGGGCCTACAGTACAAGTGACAGAAATAATTTGATTATTGCTGTTTGCTCTTTATGGAATAATGTATACATTGTTCTGTTAAATACCGTTTTAATGTCATCAATGAACCAGCCAGTCTTAACTCTTGAGTGCATCATGCAGACCAGCAACCTGACTGTACAGTCATGTCTTTTACAAGGTATTTGATGTTTTTACATAGTAATGTAACTACATATATTATGTATTAAAACACACATTTCATTTTAATGTAGGTGTTTCATTCACCCATATGTCCACATAGTTATGCATGTTCAGGTGCTTCATTTTATAACCGTCTGCTGACAAAAATGGAACAGGAAGCCCCTTTTTCTGTTCCAGTGCACAATGCAAGGTTGAGGGAGTTTAATTTGGGGAAAACTGAGTAGCCTTGATCCTGACCATGACCCGATTAAAACACTTCCAGGATAATTTAGGACAGAAATTACAAACCAGACCTTTACATTCAACATCAGGGTCTGACCTCACAAATGCTGATTAGACGGTTTCCACAGACACATTGTAAAATCTTGTGTTTTATATCAATGCTTGCAATTTCAGTCTCATCTTATTTTCTGCTTAATTCTCTACTAGGGTCACGGGGGGGTTTTCCATGCCCATCCAGGGAAGAGCGTTTTGGGCATTGAGCAGATTCCTCCAGGACAAGGTGCCAATCTAGCGCTGGGCACACACTTACAGATGCACACCATATAGGGGCAATTTAAAGCAGCCAATTTACTTTGAATCTGTGCTTTCAAACCTGGGTCCACAGTGCTGAGAGGCGGTCATGCTAACCACTAAGCCCTGCTATTTTAGTACAGTATTATGAAACAAATTTACATGCACACTGAATGAAATGTAAAAATATCACTATATTGTTATTAGACAGTGTAGTGTCCTCCATACCATTTACACAGTTAATGGATATCAAGTCTGCCGAAGTTTTGTAACTGTATCAAATCTTTAAAATTATAATATTACAATATGGTTTTATTGTGCGTCACAGTTATTGGGGGAAAAAATCTATTTTGTTTTAAACTGTATTTTTTTGTAAGTTTGCCTGCAGAGGGAGACAATCACTACAATGGACAGACATCCCATTAAAATATGAAATGATGAGCTTACAGTCTGTTGAGCTTTTTGCAAAAACTTGAACTGTTTTTATTTATTTTATCATCATTGTATATTGTGAAAGTTAATCAGGTGAACATCTAACTGATTACAGGCAGAGGCTTCTGAATTTTAACGTTGTGCCACAGAGTAAATCAAACCAGCAGATCAGTGATAATGCTCAGAGTCGCACTGTTCTGCAGTGACACATGGTCTTTGATAATCAGTGCTCTGTTACATTAAGCTTGCATGAAAGAGTTGATTCACTGTAATCGCTGTTATGTCATCCTGGATAATGTGGCTGTTTTTTGTGCTGACCTGCTCTTCAACTCCATATGCAGGTATGATTTGGGT
>JAOUQT010011632.1:0-12159 GCA_025769995.1 Xyliphius kryptos | reverse complement strand
GGACAGTTAATTAACTTAATAAAACACAAATGGAAGTTAATTAACTAAACAAGGATGAAAACAAAGGGAAGAAGTGCCGTGTGCTTCTTACATATCGCCCCCCTTTTTCAAAAGCATCCAACGCAGGGGGGCGCAATAACGGGCAGGAGGCAGAGGAGAACAGATCCCCTCCTCTCTCGCGGCCACAGGTTCTCCGTCCCTCGGGTGGGCACCGATTCGGACGACACACAGTTCTTCGCCCCTCGGGTGGACGCCGAGGCGGGCGACACACAGTTATTTGCCTTTCGGGCGGACAATGAGGCGGGCGGCACAAAGTTCTTTGCCTTTCGGGCAGGCGATGAGGCGGGCAACACACAGTTCTCCGCTTGACCGGCAGTTGCAGGTTGTACTGTATTCTCCGCCCCTCGGGCAGTTGAAGAGGGGCCCCGAGCTGGGCGGATCCGGCATCGGCCTCTGTGGAACAGGCATCGGCCTCTGTGGAACAGGTATCGGCCTCTGTGGAACAGGCATCGGCCTCTGTGGAACTGACATCAGCTTCTGTGGAACTGACATAGACCCCTGTGGAACTTACATCGGCCTCTGTGAAACTGACATCGGCCTCTGTCAATAGGGCGGTTCTGGTATCGGCCTCTCTCGACTGGGCGGATCCGGTATCGGCCTCTCTCGACTGGGCGAATCCGGTATCGGCCTCTCTCGACTGGGCGGATCCAGTATCGGCCTCTCTCGACTGGGCGGATCCGGTATCGGCCTCTCTCGACTGGGCTTCCTCCGCCTGCCACGTCCAGGTCGTAGAGACAGCCACTTGAGGAGAGCCTGAGGAGCTTTCCTGCTCTCCGCTGTCTCCGACACGCGATCCGACCCATGTGAGATAGCGGCATTGCGATCAAGAACGAGTGAGATGGCGGCGACACGATCAGGAACAAGTGAGACGGCGGCGTTGCGATCAGGAACGAGTGAGACGGCGGCGTCGCAATCAGAAACGAGTGAGACGGCGGCGTTGCAATCAGGAACGAGTGAGACGGCAGCGTCGCGATCAGGAACGAGTGAGACGGCGGCGTCGCGATCAGGAACGAGTGAGACGACAGCGTCGCGACCAGGAACGTTAACAGCATGCGCAGCGGTGCAGTGGACATCCGGCGGACACGCGGCGGCGCGGAAATTTAGAGAGCGAGCGGCAGCGTGTAAATTTAGAGAGCGCGTCGGCGCGGGAATTCAGAGAGTGCGTGTCGGTGCGAGAATTTAAAGAGCGCGCGTGGCGGCGCGGAAATCGGGAGAGTCAACCAACACGCGAATCGATCCACCCTCCGATCCGGGGAACTCGATCGGTCTGCGCCGTGTGTCGGGGGAAAGCCCACCCGAGAAAGCCCCACAGTGGATACCCGGAGCATAAGTCTGCTCTACAGATCCGCTGTGGGGTGCTCGCCTACCGCGAGCGGTGCGCCTGCGCCGGGACCTATTTTTAGGCGGTACGCTTTTCCTCGCTCCACCACCATGGGGCCGACGTAATGCTCCCCGCCAAACAGAAAAACGCACGCAAAAAGGGGAAACTAAAGGAAAAAGAAGCTCACCTGGCAAAGACTGCTCCAAATTTAGGTGGTCGGTGAATCTGTTGCGACCGCGCGTTGGAGCCAAGCGGGAAGCTCGCCGCGTCAAGCTGGAAGGAGCAGGTTGCCAGGTAAGCGTAAATAAGGTAATTTATTAACCGGGGACGAGACGGAAGAGGTGAGCATTAATAACAAAAGGGTCCCCGTCACATGACGAAAGTAAACCAGTGCACGAAGGGGACAGTTAATTAACTTAATAAAACACAAATGGAAGTTAATTAACTAAACAAGGATGAAAACAAAGGGAAGAAGTGCTTCTTACACGCTTCTTACACGTGTAGCTGTTATAGTACCCATTATGGACATAAGTATACCACATAATTTGGACATCCTCAAAGACTGATGCCAAATGTGTGTGTGAAGTTGAAGTGAATGGTTTTTGAGTTTGACATTTTTTAATAAATGATGGGTTCATTTTAATTTTCATGAATAGATTAATTTGCATATAGCAGCTGGACTGAATGGAAAACTTCAACTTTTTTGATAATTATTGAGGAGCATGTTCTGCTGATATTTTTGATAAGTTGTAGCACTTACGTATTTTACAATTTTTACACAAGAAAAAAACTCAGAGCAAAAACAATAGGCATTCAAGTACTGTGTCAGGTGCGCTAGGCGCACCTGCCTTATTTTGTGTTCTGTTCCCTTTCATTGGTTAATTATTCATCACGTGATGAGGACTTTTGGTTTATATTCTCTTCTGTTCCAGTATGTCCTCTTCGCGTCTAATTTTATGTGTTACATTTTGTGTGTTTGGTTTGTGTTCATGTTCTCCGCGTTTTACTCATTTGTGAATAAACGCCACTTTAATCCTCACCTGGTTACCTGCTCCTTCCAGCTCCCCTCCGTGCGAGCTAATGGTAGCTCTCCTCCGTGCGAGCTACCTATTTCGGCAACCAGCACGCTACTGTGACAGTAGCCCGTTTCTCCAGGTGAGGTATTTGGTTCTGTTCTGGGACTCGCGCTTGGGTTCCGGGGCAGTATGGCAACCCCATGGTGGTGCAGCAGGGGGGTGGTGTATCGCTCGGATGAGGACTCAGATCTTTCTGAGATTTATATCGAGGATGAAATCCAGTCCTACTTGAGCGATCACATCCTTCCCCGCTTCACCCTTCTAAATTTTCCCTGTTCGCCTGTCTTCTCCGGTTCCTCCGAGGAGGCGGTCCCGGCGCGGCCGCGCGGCTCACGGGGGGCGAGCACCCCACGGCGGATCTGTCGAGCAGGTTTATGCTCCAGGTATCCGCTGTGGGGCCCTTTCAGTTGGGCTTTCCCCCGGCACAGGGCGCAGCCCTAGTGAGTTCCCCGATTCGGAGGGTGAATCGATTTGCGTGTGCGGGTCGGTTCGTGAACCGATTCGTCCACGTGAATCGATTCAGGAGTCGGTTGACTCTTCAAATTCGCGCGCCGACGCACGTCCTCCAAATTTGCACGACCTTATATACGTGTACCTGGGTATTGCTTCGTATCTATGGTCCTCTGTGCAGGCTAAGGAGGAGGGGCGTGACGGAGACAGCGGAGAGCAGGAAAGCTCGTCAGACTCTCCCAGTGACGCTGTCTCCATGACCTGGACGTGGTGACCGGAGGACTCCAGGTCCGCAGAGGCTGATAACGGATCCGCCCAGTCGACAGAGGCCGATACCGGATCCTCCCAGTCCACTGAGGTCGCTGTCTGTTCCAGTGAGGTCGCTGCCTGTTCCACTGGGTCCGCTGCCTGTTCCACTGGGTCCGCTGACTGTTCCACTGGGTCCGCTGACTGTTCCTCTGGGTCCGCTGACTGTTCCACTGGGTCCGCTGACCGTTCCACTGGGTCCGCTGACCGTTCCACTGGGTCCGCTGACAGTTCCATGGAGGCTGACGACAGTTCCACTGTAATAGGGCAAAGAACTTTGTGCCGCCCGCCTCGTCGACCACCCGAGGGGCAAGGAACTCTGCGCCGTCCTCCTTGCCGTCCGCCAGAGGAACGGAGAACCCTAGCCGCCGTCCGCAGCGCCCGCCGGAGGGGCGGAGATCTTTTTTTTTCTTGCTGCTGTTCGCGCCTCCCTGCGGTGGACGCTCCTTGAAAAGAGGGGGCGAACTGTCTCGCGCACCTGCCTTTTTTTGTGTTCTGTTCCCTTTTCATTGGTTAATTATTCATCAGGTGATGAGGACTTTTGGTTTATATTTTCTTCTGTTCCGGTATGTCCTTGTCACGTCTAACTTTATATGTTACGTTTCGTGTTTTTGGTTTGTGTGTTTGGTTTGTGCGCCACTTTGATCCTCACCTGGTTACCTGCTCCTTCCAGCTACCCTCCGTGCGAGCTAATGGTAGCTCCCCTCCGTGCGAGCTACCTATTTCGGCAACCAGCACGCTACCGTGACACACTGTATGCGTGAATCCCTTGTGTATGCGTGTTTGCATCTGGTTGTGTATATTTGTTTGGTGTAGACAGACAGACAGACAGACAGACTTACTTACTTACTTGCTCCAAAGGGAAATTAGGGCAATCAGCAGCTGTACCATATTGCACAAATATACACTTAAAAATAGAAATATAAAAACTGAATTTAGAACGTGAAAACAAAATAAAAGTAAAAATTCTACAGTAGAAATATAGAGTGGAAAATACCCAACAAAATTAAAAAATGTATTCTTATTACGTTTGTGTGTGTTAATACACGTTTGTGTGCATGCATGTGTGAGTCTTTGTGTGAGTGTTTATGTGAAAAAGAGATCAAGTATACTTAGCAGTACAACTGTAATCTGTAATTAATTAATGTAATTAAGTACATTGGATTGAATTGAACTACATTGAGTTGAACTGAATTTAAAAATTTTGAAATTTAAATTTTATATTACAACTATAGAAGTAAAAAAAACAATGCAATATAAAAAACTGTACCATAAAAATGTATAATGAACTTTCATTACACAATATAGCCCCCTTTTAGCATTGTTTATATTCATTCATCGCTTAATCCTATACTGTGGTTGTTGGAGAGGGGGTTCCCTATGCCCATCCAGGGGAGAAGGTTTCGGGTGCTGGGCAAATACACCGAAGACAGGGCGCCAATCTATAGTTGGGCACACACTCACACACAAACTATATGGGATAAATTTAGAGCAGTCAATTTACCTTGAATCCATGTTTTATACTCTGTGGGTGGAAACTGCAGAACACAGGGGGGGAACCCACACAAACACGGGGAGAACATGAAAACTCCACCCAGATTGGGATTCGAACTGGGAAACCCCAGTGCTGCAAGGCAAATGTGCTAACCACAAAGCCACCGTGCCTCCCTTGTTTACATTTCCAATATATACATATTTTTCACTCATTCTCCACCTACATAAAAACACCTATTCACTCATGCACACATATACATATTTGTTTTTATAACACATTTTTAGAAAGCGACTAGTGACAAATCTAGCAACTTTTTCTGATATTATTTGGTAAATTATTGTCTCTGTAATGAAAACGTAGTTAAATAGATACCTGTCGGTACACCAATTTTCTCTTAGATTGCCTTCGTACAGTAGGAATTTATGTGTGTGATTCAATAAAGAAGTCAGTGTTCTATGTACATATGTAAATTGTTCATAATTTTTCATTGTTTATACATTCCTTAATGTGTGTAATTATGTTGTGATTGGATGTGGCCAATTTTTGTCCTGTAAAATATTTACAAGGCAAAGTAACTGATGTGTTTTAACCAAATAATTATCAAATATGACAAGTAGGTTAAAGTTTTACCTGAGATTTTTCAATTTGTACAAAGGTTTTCGTATGTGCACAAATCCTAATTATCATACATTTTAAAGACTTAGTTGTGTAAAAATACTTATTTATGATTACGCACAGTGATGTCACTCCATAGCTACAAGTTCAAGTTCAAGTAATTTATTTATAAAACGCTTTTTATAATAGTGTGTTGTCACAAAGCAGCTTTACAGAGTCCTAAACCCCCAAAGAGCAAGCCGAAGCGACAGTGGCAATAAAAAACTCCCTGTAATTATGTTATTTTAAGAAGAAACCTTGGGAGGACCAAAGTTCCACTACTCCAATCGGGGTTGTATTTAAAACAGGGAGAGATGCCTTCGAAAGGTTAACAAAAACACACCAAAGGCTAATAGAAACTGAAACCTTGCATACTGTGGAAACGGGAATGAAACATCAATGTGCACGCTGTACTGCAGCTAAGAAAGGTAAATAAAAACGATGTATTTATTATATATATATATTATAGGAATAATTATTCCTATCTCACAGCGCGAGGTTCTGTGTAATGCGCAGCGCTGGCTCCTGCACTTACAGCGAGGAGAGAAGAGGAGAGAAGAGGGGCTGATCAGGGAGCAGCGTTTCGGCGCTGAGCGCAGCCACGTGACCTTCACTCTCTCTCGCTCACGCACACACACACACACAGCTCTGCTCAGAGCCTCTGCTCCGAGAAAAAGGCGATTGCCTTAAATTAGCCCTTTCGAGCTGAGAGTACACAATAATATTTACACAATGCAACAAACAGAATGGAATGATCTTAGGGCCTGCCCCAGGGAAGAGACCCCTAGCCCACCAGACCCGATAGGACAGGAAGAAAATACAGAGGAAAATACACAATCACAATAATTCAAGGAGAGCGACAGCAATTCAAGACAGTGTGGCAACGAGTCAACATCGGCGTTCCCAATAAATAGCAACGCCGACAGGTGCACCGACCTAATTAGTGTAATGCTTCTTGGGAAATGTAGTTTTCCCCCAAGCTGAACGCTGCCTGTGTTCGCCCTGCTCTTTCCACCCCCTAGTGGCATGTCGTGCCGCAACGGCACACCCCATGACAGTACCCCCTCCCCTGGGGGCGGCTCCTGACGTCCCCAAGCCTGCGGCCTGGTTCCCTCTAAACTCCTGGATGAGTTTAGGATCCAGGATATATCTGGCCGGGACCCAGGACCGTTTCTCTGGGCCATAGCCCTCCCAATCCACCAGATATTGGGTAGAGCCTTGGACCCGGTCTGACCATTTGACTCCGGAAGGAAGCCTGACAAAAGACTGGCTGTGGCCCCTATTAGCTGGCAGAACGACTTCCAAAAACGGCTGGCAAACTGGGGTTCCCAGTCAGAGACAATGTCTCTGGGGATCCCATGGATCCTGACCACATACTTAATGAGAAGGTCAGCTGTCTCTCTGGCGTTGTGAAGTTTAGGTAGGGCCACAAACTTACAGGCCTTCGAGAAACGATCCACAAGGACCAGCACCACAGTGTTCCCCTTGGATGGAGGCAACCCAGTAATAAAACCTAGGGCTATGTGGGACGATGGGCGTGAGGGGACCGGGAGAGGTTGCAAAAGGCTGGGAGGCTTCTCCCGTGGGGTCTTGTTCCTGGCACATACAGCACAGGCTGTAATAAATTCCTTGACCGCCCTCTCCATCTTAGGCCACCAGAACCTGCGTCGTAGGAATTCAAGGTTCCTGGTGACCCCTGAGTGGGCCGAAAAGGCAGACGCATGTACCCACTGCAGAACTTGTCTGCGGTTATTGGGCAAATCAAATATTTTTCCTGGGGGGCCACCCCCAGGGTCGGGACATATCTGCAAAGCCAGGTCAGGGCCGCCACTATTCGTGGCCCAGGTAGAATAGGCAGTGGTAAGGGAACCTGAGCCCGGGTCTTGCTGAAGACCTCTCCGAGGTCATGATAGTGATGTGGAACCTTGGAGAGATCTGGCAGTTCTTCACTTACTGGCAGTTGGAGCCTCCTAATTAATAAACAGGCCTGCTGACACTGTGGAGCCCACCTGTAAATCGAGCGGGTCTGCCAGTCGACCTGGGGGTTATGTTGGTTTAACCATGGGAACCCCAGTATTAGTAGTAAGTTGGGGGCCCGAGTAACTAGCAAGCGAAGGGTCTCTACATGTCCTTTGATATTAAGTCATACCTGGCAGGTGGTATGAACGATGGGGCCAGACCCTATCAGTCGCCCATCAAAGGCTAAGACTATTAGCGGCTCGGGCAACCTTTCAACAGGAATGTTAAGGGACTGGACCAATCCCTCATCTATGAAGTTGCCCCCTGCCCCTGAGTCCACATAGACCAAGACCTTAGCTTCAGAGTTAGGAATCCATGACAACTGCCCAGTGAGGACAATGCCTGCGGGGATATGAAAAGTTCGGCCTAGGCCCGGCCCCCCTGACCGTGTCTGGCCAGAGCGTTTTCCGATGGCTTGGGCTCCGGCCGTGCATTAGGATTTTGAGCGCCCCCTAACTGCATAGGCTCCTCAGCTTCGGGTGGCATCTCCCTATAGCGGATGGGAGTGGTCCACCAAGGCCTAGCACTCCCAGAGTTGGCCGCCCGCTCTCGAGCCCTCTGGCGAATGCGAGTGTCCAGCCGGATGCATAGATCATACATCTCGGGGATCTCCAGAGTAGCCAACTCATCTTTGAGGCGTTCGCTCAGGCCATGATGAAATATGCCCACCAGAACCCCCTCATCCCACCCACACGCTGCAGCTAATGTGCTAAACATAATGACAAATTCAGCTGCCGTGTGGGATCCCTGGGACAGGGAAAGCAACCTGGGAGCCACGGCTTTGCCCTCCCTCGGGTTGTAGAAGGTCTGACGCAAAGATTGGTGGAATGCATGCTCACTGGAACAGGCTCTATTCCCCGACTCCCACAGGGCAGTGGCCCATGTTAATGCCTACCCTGAGAGCAGGGATATCATAAAAGCCACTTTAGATTGTTTTGTGGGAAAACGGGGTGGCTGTTGTTCAATAACTAGTGAGCATTGGAGTAGGAACCCCCGGCACCTTTCCGCCTCCCCGTCAAACCACTCAGGAGTGGCAATTTGGGCATCCGACACAGTAAGAGAAGTCCTCTAATTCTCCCTACTAGGGGAGGATGTGGACATGGTGGTAGAAGCGGCCTCCGATCTTTGCTCAGCCATGAGTGTAAGTTGTTGCATGATCTGGTGCAACAGCTGAGCATGCTGGTCGATAGCCGCACCCTGTCTCTGAAGGACTTCCTGCTTCCATATTATGGCCACACCGTTCTGTTACGATAAAAGATATATTTCGGAAGCAATATACAGACGGAGATCTGTATCACGTGGGGGAAAACAAAGGGACAGATGCCAGACCCAAAGTAGCAATATTATTCGTCAAAGATACTTAACGTATATGCACAGACATATACAATCGGTCTTGCTTGTGTGTGTGTGTTACAGCACTGAGCGGGATACGAACTTGCAATGACAGACAGCCGGCTGCACGCAAAGTTCCACTACGCCAGTCTGGGCTGTATTTAAAACAGGGAGAGATGCCTCCGAAAGGTTAACAAAAACACACCAAAGGCTAATAGAAACTGAAACCTCGCATACTGCGGAAACGGGAATGAAACATAAATGTGCACGCTGTACTGCGTCTAGGAAACGTATATAAAAACGACTTAATAATTATTTCTATCTCACAGCGCGCGGTTCTGTGTAATGCGCAGCGCTGGCTTCTGCACTTAGGGCGATGAGAGAAGAGGAGAGAAGAGGGGAGGGGCTGATCCGGGAGCTCAGCCACGTGACCTTTACTCTCTCTCGCTCACGCACACACACACAAACAGCTCTGCTCAGAGCCTCCACTCCGAGAAAAAGGCGATTGGCTTAAATTAGCTCTTTCGAGCTGAGAGTACACAATAATATTTACACAATACAACAAACAGAATGGAAGTGATCTTAGAGCCTGCCCCAGGGAAGAGACCCCTAGCCGACCAGACCCGATAGAACAGGAAGAAAATACAGAGAACAATACACAATCACAATAATTCAAAGAGAGCAACAGCAATTCAAGACGGTGTGGCAACGAGTCAACATGGGCGTTCCCAATAAATAGCAACGCTGACAGGTGCGCCTCGTCCACTTAATTAGCGTGATGCTTCTTGGGAAATGTAGTTTTCCTCCGAGATGAATACTGCCCGTGTCCTGCCTGCTCTCCGCCCCCTAGTGGCATGTCATGCTGCAACGGCACGCCCTGTGACAGGGTCCTTCGGATACTTGTAGATTCCAGTTCTTTACTCCTGACACAAATGTTGTAAAATAACGGTTCCCCTTCCACACAGTAGTATAAGTATAGTCTAAAATCCAGTTTCATCTGCCAGGTCCTCATAATTGATTAGTAGTTTTGGGGTTTTTTTTGTTAAGTCCTTTACATTCAAATGTCAATGAGGTCCTGACCTCCATACTGTACCAGCAGGTACAGTACTGCAGCTTGTGTCCAGTGTTGTCCTGTCAGAAAAGAAACTAACCAGCTTTCTCTGTATTTCCATTATGAGTGATCCTGGAGGCTCTAACACAGCGGTCTTGTGCCATAGCACGGAAGAGCTGCAAATGTCAATGAGGTCCTGACCTCCATACTGTACCAGTAGGTACAGTACTGCAGCTTGTGTCCAGTGTTGTCCTGTCAGAAAAAAAACTAACCAGCTTTCTCTGTATTTCCAATGATCCTGGAGGCTCTAACACAGAGGTCTTGTGCCATAGCATGGAAGTGATTAGGTTGTTTGTGACAGGGGCCTGAAGATCTTCTTTCCTTCTAATGTCTTTTTAATCCCTTCTTTGTCATTGTTAATGATCTGGTCATCAAGCTCTTCTATTTCCTCCTCTAGTTTTCCTATTATGTTCCTAATTTGTGCAGATGTGTGTGCTGTGTATCGCTGACAAAACATTCTGATATGTGTATTTGATTCCACCATGAAACCAATCCTGTGAATGAACCATTTTTAAGTTTCCACCTCTCCAAAGTGTATTGAATTTTTTACAGACTTGTTCATCTTGTAAGATTTTTGTATTAAAGTGCCAGTTATAATTTGCTTTTGCACCGTGTCATAGAATGAGGTCTTTGGTGATATTATGGTGATCTAAAAATCCACATGGAAGGCTCTCTGCTGCCATGGTTTTATTATACCCAGTTCCCTTTCATTTACACTTTTTTAACATTGTTTTTCCTCCTTTGTTTCTTTTCAGCTTAAATCCGTTTTGTTTATTATGTTCATCAAATCCTGCTATTTTTCGCTAGTTTTAATGCTAAAGATGTGAATTTATCTACATCTAGAAAAAAATCCAACACCTCTACAGTCTTCCTGTAAGTGTCCTCCAGAAACATGTTATGTCAGATATGTCAGAGAATGCATCATCATCATCCTAATCATTCTGTGTTTCCTTTGTCACAATCATGACAAGACAATGTCTTCAATTCGTGCACATTTTGCATTCCTATTTTCTATTTCTACCTGTTTTCTTGATTGTTTTTTATTAGATCTTTTTTACCACTTTCTCAGTTTGTGTTAGATTGTTTTCTTCATTATCCTTTTTCTGTCATGATCCCTTCAGCAACTTGGGGGGTTATTATGGGATTTTTTTTTGAGGATTGGTCTGCTTGTTTTGATTGTTGTTCCACATTTTCACATAAACCCACATTACTTTCAGACTTGCCCTTGTCTGGACAACTATAATATATTTACACTACCATTTAAAGGTTTAGGATCACCTGCATATTTCCCTTTTTTTTCAAAGAAAAACACAATGTCATACAATTTACAAACAATATTTAAGGAATAAAAATGTTTGTATTAAAGCCTATTTTTGTACAGAGGCTTATTTTGCATATAGTCCTATTACCAGCAATTCTCAGTCCGCTGCCTAAATCTTCTGGTGTGGCCACCAATACAAGTTAAGGATGTTATTATGCTAATTTGTTTTTAGGTCACACTTGCTCAAGTGAGAAGCACAGCTGAAAAACATAATACGAATAAGCATTACTAATGAGCATAAAAGGGAGCACAGTATTCTAGGTTAGTTTAGTATATGAAGCATCATCAGTTCTTTATTTTTTTACAGGCTAAAAGTGTCCAGAAGGAAACAACTTTCTTTTATGACCAGTAAGTCCATTGTTGTGTTAAGGAAGGAAGGCAAGATATTGTCAAGAAACTGAAAAAATCTTGCCATGCTGTTAACTACTTCCTTCGAAGAGTGACACAAACTGGCTCTAACAAGGACAGAAAAAGAAGTGGGAGGCCCCAATGCACAACTGGGCAAGCAGATAAATATCATAAGTGTGCAGTTTGAGAAAATGACACCTCACAGGCTGTCAACTGATATCTGCGCCAAATGGAACCCGTCAAACACCAGTGTCAGCATCAACGGTCAAGAGGCGACTTTAGGATGCTAGACCTCATATGGCAGAATTGCCAAGAAGAGGCCATATCTCACACTGGACAATAAAAAGAAAAGACTGTGATGGACCAAAGAGAAAAGACACTGAAAAAAGATTAGTTCAAGTTTGTGGTATTTGGATCAAACAGAACAACATTCGCGAGGCGCAGGACCAATTAAAAGATGCATGACCAATGCTTAATGCCATCTGTCAAGCATGGTGGAGGCAGCATGATGGTCTGGGAATGCTTTGGGGTGGTAAATTTTGCAATGCCATGCCATACCCTTTGGACAGCACTTCATTGGGGCCAATTTCATTCTACAACAGAATAATCACAACAAACACACCTCCATATTATGTCATTAATATTTAAGAAATAGAGAGTCGACTC
>JAOUQT010011624.1:0-12159 GCA_025769995.1 Xyliphius kryptos | reverse complement strand
GGGGGGGGGGGGGATCAAGCCTGTACCCCTGACTATGTCTCAAAATTGAAAAATGTCCCATTTCCTCCCCAGAGTGCAAATCTCCCCTCCACCCTGGAGCCCTCCCTTAATGCCCCCTTTTCTGCCCCGATTCAGTCACAGCAGATTTAACCCACTAACGTGGGCACACGGCATGGCGGCACCCTCGCGCAGCCCTCCGTCACCTGATCGTGACACTGTTGCCATCGGTAGGATCGCACGGCTGGATCGCTGACGGTTCCCCACATGGAGGACATCTTCAGCAACCGATGGGGAATCTCGTTCCCACGATGCACCTCCGTAACGACCTTCTCGTCGGGGACGTTCTGCGTCCCGCGCCGCCGACGGACGCCGTCGAGTACGAGTCGAACGCCGCGCCTGTTCTTTCAAGCGGCAGATCTTGACTGCTCACTTAGGCATGTCGAGATCCTCGGGGGACATCGGAACTGTGCCGTGTTCTATATGTGTCACTGACTCTTCTGGGTCAGGGCCCCTTCTGAGGAACCGTGAGCTCACATCACTTTTGAGTGAAGTTTTTATTTTACGTTCTACATGAAAATAGACGCGGTGCGCTTAATTCCGATGCTCGGGTCGAACTCAAACTTCGCCGAGGTTCTGATTTGGGGAACGTTCCGTTCTAAATGTCCTGTTCTTTGCCAGTTTGAGGGTCTCGATCGTGGACCCTAAAAACAATAACCCAAACGAGAACGTTCGCCGAACCATCGCGTTCATCCTGTTACGAGAAAGGCCTTTCCAAAACTGTTTTCTTAATTTCAAGAGGCCATGGTAAAAAAAAAAAGGCAGAGTGAGAACAAGTCCCTCTGAAGCACTCACTCATGCGTGAGGTATCTCACCAACGACTGACCTTTCCTTATCTTTCTTAGCCTGTGTTTTGTACTCGTGTACGGGATCTCCTGCATGTTCTCACTCACTGTGAGGGAGCTCCTTCATCGTTTTGGTGATGGGAGGTTCGAAGCAGGCGGTGAGGAGGGAACACTGTGACAGGATTACCTACTTTTAGAGAGGAACGTTCTGAACATGAACAATACGATACACACACGACACCATGACTGTCGTACCCGGCAGGAAGGTCCTGGGTTTGAATCCCAGGTGTACGACCGGGTTGTGTTCGGTGTGGATGCTTGCGTGTTCTCCATGTTGGCTTGCTTCCATGTTGGTCCCTCAGTGTGGTTCTTGTGTAAAGTCGGTCCGTCGGTCGTTTGGTCGGATGTTTGTTTGGTCGGTCGTTCGGTCGTTTGTTGTTTGTTGTCAGTCAGTCAGGTGGTCGTTCGATCGGTCGTTCGGTGAATGGATGGTTGGAGATAGATGTCGGTTTAATGGATGGATGTTGAGCAGATGGCTGGAAGGACGGATGAGTGACGAAAGCAGAAGTCAGGATCCAGCTATAAATACAGCCAGTCAGAGGTGGAGCTAATTATTGTCGCCTACTCGCTGCAGTGACTCTAAACTTCTCCGGGTGAGAGTGGAGAACGCTGGGGGTTCTGCAGAGGCGGTGCAGCTGATGGAGTTGCGCCGAGTCACAGAGGCTACTGCATACATTAACATATCTGATGAGGCGTGTTCTCCCTTTCCCTCCTGTTTGTTTTGTCGTTTATCTTTTTCCCTTCGATCTCTTGTTCTCGCTCATTAAGTTTCCCGTTCCCCTCTCTCTCTCACTCTCGCGTCGCTCTTGCCCATTAGGTCTTGTTTTTTTTCCCCCAGGATGTGTTCCGCGTGCCGTCACATTGGCGAGCTTCTGCAGAAAGGGAGTCCTGTCGGAACGCAAAGGAAAAACTGACATCTCTCACAGTACAGGAACGACCTTCCAAAATAACCGGATTCCATTCTGTTTCCTTTCGTGTCTTTTTGTACCATTTTTGGTTCTTTTTCTTTTTGTCTTTTGCACCGACAAATCGGAAACACGATTTATTTGAACTTGATTTTAATCACATCCCATAGTGATGATGATGTCACACGCATCTGAACCCACGGTCATGAGCCCCTGATGATGTCATCAGGTGGGTGGATGAACGGCCGGGTCGGGTTCACGTTCGGTGGTGGGCCGATGGATGGACGACGGATTGAAACGGAGGTCGTTTAGCGGACGCTTTCATCCAAAGCCACTTACACACATCCCACTCGATACCCTTCGGGGTCAGAGTACGGGGTCACATACCGAACCCCTGAAGCAACGAGGGCTAAGGGTCTTGCTCGAGGGTAACTTCAGTGGACCTGGGCTTGCTTGCTCAGCACCCTCCTCCACTGAGCTACGTTATTCATGTTTAGAGGTTTGTCAGATGGTGTAGCTCCTTTCAGCTCTATAAACTCACATCTCCTCTCTTTTGTTTCTGAAGGTTCGGAGCACTGCTTCCAAAACTACACGGCTCCGAGCGGCGTGATCGAGTCTCCCGACTTCCCGGACAAGTACCCCCACAACCTGGAATGCTCTTACATCATCGTCGCACCTCCACAGACGGAGGTCACACTCACCTTCGAGACCTTCGACCTGGAGAACGACCCCCTGCCGACGACCGAGGCCGACTGCAAATACGACTGGCTGGAGGTTTGGGATGGACTCCCACATGGTAAGAGCCTGTAGATCCTGCCGTGGGATCACGATGGATATTACGGGGTGGCAATTAGAAGGGTTCTGCCTTTGAGACGGTGTTCGAGGGATTTCCTAGTTACGCGACGACAACGACACACTCTCATTTACTAACGGACACCTTTGGGATGAATCGGAACAGAGATTGTGGGCCTCTCGTCCGACGTCGGTGTCTGACCCCACGAGGACATGCTCTAGAACCCTGTAGAAAACCTTCACAGAAAAGTGGAGGCTCTCGGTACTTCAGTCGTTTCGTAATTCTGAAATAGAAGACCGCGATAAACGTCAGTTCGGTAGAATCTTCCCACACGGCGGTTCTACGCGTTCTGCGTCTCGAGGTCTCAGCTTTACTCGGCGCCTCGGTTAGATCGGTGGTCTCTCTCTCTCTCTGAGTGGGTGTGAAGAGCTCCTTTATACTCAAGGTCTCAGGAATGCAACCTCCACCTCCTCGAGCTTCCTTCCTCTTAAGAAAGTGTTGACACCTCCACGAGGTCTTCAGCTTCCTCAATGATAGCTTCCCGTGTTCTCCACCTTGCTGTCTAATACGGTCCTCTAATCCTCTTGTGTACTCTCTCGTACACATCATGCTTAGGTGGAGTTGTTTATCTCCTCTTCCGAAAGATGGAGAGATAATGGAATGGAACGTCGAGAGAGCCGGGACAGGACCCGGATAGTAAGATCGGACGTGGATCGCTACTGGGATCGCAGTGCAGGGACCTTTACGTAGTTCCTAGAACCCTTGGAGAACTCCCTTATAACCGGGTTGGCATGGCGGGATGATCGTTCACCGGGCGCCTCTGGAAGCGTGTGATTAACGGTACAGACCTTGATCTTTAGTTTATTTTATTTTCGGTTCCGGACAGCGGAGAACCGGCTCCCGCCTTGTGAAAGCTAATGAGGCTTTATATCCGAATCGATACGAGGTCATTGGTCTCCGTATGAGGCTGCAGTCTGAGGCTTGGCTCTTATTCATGTGGTAATAACCCCGCACTCATTAATCACAAACCCGACCGACGGAGCGCGTCTCCTTGTGATGTAGACGAACGTCTGACGCCGACTCACGATCTCTGTTCTAATTCGTCCCCTGAGGTGACGGATGAGGTTGAGGTCAAGACTAAAGTTTTTTTACACCAAACTCAAGCGTGCTTGTCTGTACGGATCTTACGTCGCTTGTTCTCCACAGCCGACATCTCACACACACACACACACAAAGTCCCCGGTTCTAATCCCATGAAGGTCCCCGGTTCGAAACTATGGCTGAACTTCCTCTGAGCAAGGAACCTAAACCCTGGGCGCCATGAACAGGGCTGCCCGAGTGTGCTCACCTCACTCGGTGGGTCACCTCCGAGGACTCACCTCTCTGTGTGTATGTACAAATAGATTTGGCACCGCTTTATATTTGGTTTCACCGAGATGACTCTTGTTTTGTCTTCCAGTTTCTCCACCGATTGGACGATACTGTGGCATCAAGACCCCCCCCCAGATAGTCTCCTCCATGGGCCTCCTGTCCCTCTCCTTCCACACGGATATGGCCGTGGCCAAGGACGGATTCTCGGCGCGCTACCACATGACCCGCAAAGAAGTCGGCGACTGTACGTATGAGTTGTTTGTCGTTCGGGAACCGTCCGTCCTTTTAGCAGTGTGCGCGAGCGGGGTAAATGTAATCTGGGACAATCGGAGTGGCTCCACGTGCTCAACGTGATCCATCCGTCACTCGGCGGGCAGCCCTTTATCTCACTCTTCATCTCACTATCTCACATCTCGTTCTATTCTCGGGCCTGAAATCGAATCTTCCGCGCACCGCCGTACGCTCCCTTTATGTCTGTTTACGTTGTTTCTCTTCATAGGTAAAGTCGTGTAGACCCTCCCCCTTCGTGCCATTGTGTCAATGCAGAAATGTACAAGTGGTTTTGACATGTCTCCCCGTCTCTTCCTCCAGCCTTCCGCTGCAGCACTGTTTTTGGCATGGAGTCTGGGAGGATCTCCGATGAGCAGATCTCTGCCTCGTCCTCGTTCTACGATGACCGCTGGCTGCCTCGTCTGGCACGCCTCAACAACGAGGACAACGCCTGGACGCCCGCGGAGGACACCGACAAGGAGTATATTCAGGTAGGCTCGTTCGGGCGGGCGGACCCGGATCACCCCCCCCCCCGTTTGTTATCTCGGCGATGGATGAGGGCGCCGCTCGGGAATCCACGCTTAGCCATTTTTCTTTCTCCCCCATCGATTCCTCGTGATTCCCATCTTCCCCCGTACTTCCTTTCCGCTTCACCTCGGGTCAGATCGGGATCGCCTTCGACGAAGACTTTCCAAATCGGAAGGTCAAATGAAATAAATGACGAGGTAGCAGACAGTCACCGTTTGATCTCGGAGGAGGCGAGGAGGCGAAAGTTAAAGTCGGCCGCGTATTCCGATCAAAATCACGGGTAGTCGGCACCCTGCCAGGGTCGTGGGGTGAGACGGCTGAGGGAACACCTTGGGCGGGTCACCGTCACGGGGCAGACACTCCAAAGGACTACATTTAGTTACACACAAGCACATTTTTCGTCCCGTGACCGGAACCACCAACGGATTTGGAGACGACATTCCAAATCCGAGTAAAAATGACCTGGTTCTCTCTGTGTGGAAATCGAACCCGGGATCCGGTACGGAGACGAGGCGCCGCGTCCGACGACAGATCGCGTCGCCTCAGTGTTGTGGAAATAAGGAGAGCCACATCCTGGTACCGAATCTATATCTAAACGCCAAAGCCCTCACTGATTCTTCGCAAATTCTCCCGGTACCTACGAGGCTGCAATTTGGCATAAGTGAATCCCTGTCGTGTCCTTTGAAAAAGTCTTCTTACTTTCCTACCTTTCCTACGACGGTCTGTTCGATACCGCCGTGGAAGGCGACCCCGCTGAGGTCCCTTCGGGGTCTTCCCGAGTACCTACGAGGCTGAAACTTGTGCTGACCTACCATGTCCTTGGAAAAACTGATTTTCGCTTCCTTCGTTCGACCGTTCGTCGGCTCTCTCCCGGCTAAAACCCGACTTCGTCGTTCCTCGTCGTATTCTTGGAAAACCTGATAGATTCACATGAGAAAGCAAGCGCATCCCACATTTTTAATCGCTCCAAACCTCACTCTCTAATACATCAGTTTGAAATAAATGAACTTCGAAGCCGTCACCCGTTCCACA
The DNA here is from genome assembly GCA_025769995.1 of Xyliphius kryptos. Classification (NCBI taxonomy): domain Eukaryota; kingdom Metazoa; phylum Chordata; class Actinopteri; order Siluriformes; family Aspredinidae; genus Xyliphius; species Xyliphius kryptos. Next base: position 6,358 of record JAOUQT010011624.1, on the reverse strand, counting down.
ACAATTGCTTTTCGACCTTCACATTTTTATAAAGTTCTCCATCGTAGCACTGTGCTGGTTTTTTACATGTGTATTATGGAGGATGGGTGTGGTTCATAAGTAGTAAAGACAGGCAGAGGGAGAACATCAGGGTTCATGACTCTGGTATGTTCTGTAATGCTCTTTATGTGAGGTCATGGTTTCTCCTTCTCTTTCAGGTGGATCTCCAGTTCCTCAAGGTTCTGACGGGAATCGCCACGCAGGGAGCCATCTCGAAGGAGACGCACAAGTCCTACTACGTGACCACTTTTAAGCTGGAGATCGGCACGAACGGAGAAGACTGGATGATCTATCGCCATGGCAAGAACCACAAGGTGAGTGACCTACACCAGCCATGTTCCAGAATTTAGAAGCGTACGGCGACAGATCCAAAGCACTTCGTCTAGGTCGCTCTTGAGAACGAAAGAAAAAGCATGTATGTTCTGCTAACTGTTCTAAACCTGTATTATTCTTTAAAACAAAACAAATAAGATGATCCAGACGAAACGCTCAATGAGAACAAGCAGATGATAACATTTTGCATTGAATCGACCGCCTGCATGGGGGGCGGGGGTGGTGGGGAATAAGGTTAAAGAGACGCTCATCATCTCCCATATGGGAGGTTTCTCGTGGACAGGACAATGTGGGGAAGTTATTTAGAACTTCCTCTTACAGTCTCTGCGTCGTTAGTCAGATTTTGGCCAGCCAAAGTATCGTTCGAACCGTCGACCTCCGACATACGCGGTCGTAAACGTGGGAGTTCACCGTGGCCATAACTATGTGTGTATACAAATGCAGTGCGAGTGTGTGTGTGTGTGTGTTCGGGAACGGGGGTTTTTATACGTAAACGGAGGAAATCTCTCCGGGAAACTGCGGCGCCACCTGTTTATTATCGAAATTCTTTCAAATCCATCTTACGCAGTGAGCGATATATCTGTCATACGAGCTCCGGGGCCGAAGGAAAAAACAGCACACGAAGCGATCTCATTCCTCGCCTTCGTTTCGATGCCAGACAGAGGAGGAGTAGGAGGGGTGATGGAGAGAGCGACTGCTATTTGTTACACGCGGTGACAGAAGGCTTGAGGAGAAACACCGTGTACCGCCGAGAGTCGGGGCACTCCATCCGAGTGCCTCGTGAAATCGGCTCGGCGCCGTCGACGTCTTCGTCTGAGGTGGGAGGAGCGAGGGGAGCCCCGGCCCCGCCTAAAGAGACCGAACCCCTAGCCTGTTAGGATGGAACCGTTGCGCCATGACTGCGAGCGTCATCTCTGACTCCGGCGCACGATGGACGAGTTATTATTTCATGACCCGTCACTGGTTCAGACACAACTCGACCTCCTGAATTATTCGGTCTACGCCTTACTTCCGGAGCGCTCGGTCACATCCGCCGCGTCGTCGGGCAGACCTCAGCGAAGACTCGAGAGCTCAACGGCTTACTGATGTCTAGTCGAGTCCCTACGTAAGGGATTAGGTCTGGCTTTACCGGAGAATCAATAAAGGCATTAATTAAGACTGGATAAAGAAGGGGGTGGATCTCACGTGATACCATATTTAATTGTTTAAAAGGAACCACTCGCGAAGAATGACTCTTCAGAACATCGAGGTGTTAAGTATACACCCACCGGCCAGATGGGTCCCTGCCCCCTTAACCGGCTTACCTACCCCTACCCTTGATGGGAGAGGAGCCATTCCTAGAGTTCATCCATTCTTCATCGTCTGCTTATTCCTCTACGAGGGTCACCCATGGGGTTCCCCATGCCCATCCAGGGGAGAACATCTTGGACGCTGGGCAGATACACCCGGGACAGGGCGCCGATCTAGAATTTTATCGTTCCTCAAAAAGCAGAAACCATAAAAGTGGGTTTGTTTTGTCCAACAGTTCCTGGTTCCTCACAGGTCCTCACATCATCTCCGGTCGTCATGGAGATTCGGTCACCTTAATGTTTAATCGTCTCTCTTTCGAAACCGAACCGACCTCGATCGGATTCCGATAGAAGGTCCGACTGAATGTTTTTGGGTAAATAAAAGAAAACCATCTCGTCGTTCCGGCGCGGTGGCGTAGTGGTCGGCACGTTTTCATGTTCTCTGTGTCTGCGTGGGTTTCCTCCAGGTTCCTCTAATTTTCTAAAAACCAAGGGAAATGCTCTAAATTGCCCTGTCTACAGTGTGTTTGTATGTGTGTCTGTATCGATGGATCGGTGCCCTGTCCTGGGTGTATCTGCCCAGCGCCCAAGATGTTCTCCCCTGAATTGGCATGCGGAACCCCACCGTGACCCTCGTAGAGGAATAAGTAGAAGATAATGGATGGATGAAAATGTCGTCCTTCGTGAATCAGATCTTTTTGCGTTTGTGTACGAACCGTGTTTCCGCAATCCCACGTTCCCGAAGGGTTTAGATGTGGAGAAGGAACCGGTTGGATGGCGTCTCCCTCAAAACATCCTCCCCGGTTTGAGCCTCCGGGCGACTTAATGGCTTGTTATTTTTCAGATTGCATCCATCTATCACAAACACCCTTCCCATCGTGACCGGGTCTTCTCCGACGTAAGCCTTTGGGTCATCTGAGTTCTCAAATGGAACTTCGATCGGTTCCTGATTGTATTTGTGTTTAATTATCCTTCTGCACGTGAACCAGGTTTAACCTCCACCGATGTTCTGTGGCGGCGATGGCGCTCGCCGAAACCCCACGCCGCTCGGACCGTGTTGTTGTATCTAATTGACCTCTCACCCTGATGATTAGCCCCATTGGTGGAGGTCAGAGACCCCGGGGGAGTTACTGCTGGAATTCAGGCTTTAGGGAAGAAAGTCGGAACACGAAGCTTCAGTAATTTGAGACTTGGGAGCTTAAACCAGATCACGTTTCACTCCGTCCTCTTCGGCATACCTATTTTCGTGATTAGCCGTGAATTCCACACCCACCAGAGTCTCACAGTTTGTGGTTTGTTACCGCGGGATACTCTGTATGTATAAAGCTGGTTATATGTACAACGTTTCGACAATGCTTGTTGTTTGGAACTTAAAAGTATACAAGCCGAGAGACTACAGACACCCTCAAACGGTTACACACATACAGTACTTTTTCAAAGGTGTCCCACAGGTCGCAATACTAAGACCATCCATATTCAACTAAAGCTGCAGCAGCAAAAAATTCTAATAAAATAAACACTGCAACCTTTAACGGTACAAATAGGGAACAAGTGTGTACTATGTTTTTAAGCAACCCTTGAGGAGAGAGGGCACTACAGGAGGTTGTACCTTGGTGTACAGAGAACTTTCACATCCTCATTTACATCTCGTTTCTTTAGAACCATAAAGATCTGCCTTCGGACATGTTTTTCCGTCATTTTAGAGAAACCCATGAACAAGGTTCTGTATGAGCTCTGTATGATGACATTTCCTGTTCTTCTACTGAGAAACCTTCTCCTTTTGAGGGATTCAGGCTCTCATTCTTCCAGAAGCATCTCGTTTACGGAACAAAACATTCCAGAATCAGTCACTCTGTCGGTATGAGGATCCTGCGAGTTCTGTGAAGCTCTTTATCGTTTGGAACACAAGGAGTTTATTAATAACAGGAAACGCATCACTGAGTGAGACCTGGGTTCCAGCTTTGTCACGTTTCCGTCCGCGTGACTCACCACGGCGGGGATATTTTCTGGTGTGTATTCTCCCCAGAGTGATTCAGCAGGATCTCAGCGTGGTGGGTTTCAGCTCAGGGTTCATCGTGGTACGGCGCCGAACGAGGGCCGAACGTCAGGGGCCACGCCGGTTACTTTGGCGAGATCAGGGTTTGAACCCCTGACATTTAGATCGATAAGATCCCTGACAACTGAACTACCGCACACACACATTTATCTATACCAATAAATGCCAAGTACACAAACGCCACAAGTACCTACAAGGCCTAAACCTGGCACCGTGATTCCGTATCATGTCTGCATTCTCCCTTTTCTACGTTCGATTGTTCGTTCGCTATCGTTACCTACTGACGTACGAAAGCAACGCGGGGACGCCGTAGACACAACTCACATTATTTACATTCCACATTTTTACGCGCCCCAAACCTCAATCTATAATCATACCTTCATTTAAAATATATAAACTCCAAACACCGTCATTCATTCCTCAACAACTGCCTTTCATGTAGTAACCAAGTTCTCCTCGTAGCGCAACATGGGTATTTTGTGTGTGTGTGTGTGTGTGTGTGTGTGTGCGCATTTAAAGTAATTACTCTGCATTTTTTATATGACATTATAAAGAGCAGGCTCAGAGATGGATGACGTGTTCTGCAGCAGAACTGGAGTGACCTCCAGCTAAATTGATGCGCTTTCTTGCTTATAGATTTTCCACGCTAACACCGACCCGTCTGAAGTGGTGCTAAACCGCATTCCTCAACCTGTTCTGGCCCGTTTTGTCCGCATCCGACCTCAGACATGGAAAAACGGCATTGCCCTTCGCTTCGAGCTCTACGGCTGTCAGATCACAGGTGTGTGTTACACACACACACACACACACACACACACACACACAAAACAATCCATCCGGGACAGACCGCCAATCCATCGATGGGCACACACTCATCGAGTCCATGTTTTGGGATTGTGGGAGGTAACCGGAGAACCTGGAGAAAATCTTCCCCCAGACCGGGAACCCCCCACCCCTCGCATGTCACTCCTTAATATTATCATAATCAGTTGTGCATCAAAAATGATGATTATTCAGATTTTCGTTTACATCTCCATTTCCTCCCCCCACAGACGCCCCCTGCTCTGAGCTGCAGGGTCTGCTCTCCGGTCTGCTCCCAGACGCTCAGCTCACGGCGTCCTCGTTCCGAGACCTGGGCTGGTCCCCGAGCACCGCGCGGCTGGTGGCCAGCAAGTCGGGTTGGTTCCCGTCTCCCGCTCGGCCGCTGGCGGGAGAGGAGTGGCTCCAGGTGGATCTGGGCACGGCCAAGAACGTGAGCGGCGTCATCACCCAGGGAGCGCGAGGTGGCGACGGCGGGACCGGCTCGGAAAACCGCGCCTTCGTCCGCAAGTACCGCCTGGCCTACGGCCTCGACGGAAAGGACTGGAACTTTGTGATGGACGGCAAGACCGGCGTTCCGAAGGTGGGATGACGGAACGTCTCGTTCGCCTCCATCTTTAAAATTATTGCGGCGTGGCGGTGCGGTGGGTGGCGCTGACGCCTCATAGGTTTGAGCCAGGTCTGGTTTGCGTGGGTTCTTTGAGGTCCCATCACCAAAAGTTTATAAAACCAAGTACCTGCTCATGTTCCACTGCTGTCTTGCATGACGTCAAACCCACAGAACCCACATTCAATTCTCCCAGATTCCAACAGACCCCTTCCAAACAGACAGCCGATATTGTCATTGATAACTAATTTCCATAGTGATGTATCGTCTCGTTCACTGCAGGTCTTTGAGGGGAACTCTCACTACGACACACCAGAACTGCGAAAGCTACAAGTGGTGGCGCAGTTCATCAGGATCTACCCCGAACGCTGGTCACCTGGTGGCATTGGCATGAGGATGGAGGTGTTGGGATGCAGCCTGATGGGTGAGTTACCACCAGAACAACCAGGCAGAACCACTCTAGAGCTCGGTGATATCTGAATATAAAACTGTTTAAAAAGAAGCTCCGCCTCCTGCAGCTACAACACTGATGGAGAAACCAAACCAGGAAGCACATTTATCTACATAAATATTCACGCTTCAGCCTTTCTGCAGTCAGTGTGGAGACGGAGTTCAGAGGAACATTAAGGTGGAGATGTTTAGTTCCTTTGAGAGAAACCTTGTGGTTTTCTGTTATTACGAGATCTAGCTTCTGCACATCTGGCCTCTCACAGGGTCGGCAGGAGCAGCACAATCTGGAAAGTGTTTCTGATGTACTCTCTCTCTCTCACACACACGCACGCACGCACACACACACAAACGCGCGCACACACGCCGTCCATGCAAACGCAGATGTATAGTGTACTTTAGTGGAATCTATTGATCTGCAGCCACTGTGATTGATAAAGCTGTTTATGTTCAAACATCTGTTCGTGGCATCTCAAATCATTCCATGGTTACACACACACACACACACATCACCGAAGGGTGAGCAACAGAGAGCTTGATGGCGTGCCAATAATCTGCTGTGTTCTATTATTTATTACTCAGCTAATGGCTTGAGCATGTGTGTGTATGTGTGTGTGCGCGCAATGTGAGCACTGCAGGAAATGCCATCTGAGCAGTAACAACTGCTACCCCCTATATAGTAATGTCAGTTTCAAGACCTCATGTGTATCAGTGTGTGTGTGTGTGTGTGTGTGTGTGTGTGTGTGTGTGTGTGTGTGTGTGTGTGTG